>WBMW01002985.1:586946-762126 GCA_013396635.1 Penelope pileata
CCAGTGTCTTCATGTGATCATCACTCTGTCCCAAATAACACTCAATATGTTCTTTCCAGCTATTTAGCCCCCCACCTTCCCACCCCAGATGTCCACTCTTTATTCTTTCCACCCTGCATGTCCCCAGGAGCTCTGGCGTTATTTGAAACCTTCAAAGAAAAGCTCTGGTAGAAAGAAAAATGCTCTTCTGGACAAGATGATTCCAAATACAGTTTCAAAAATGTCCAGGAAAGAGTTTCCTGCTTGCCTGTCCCAGGCTGCATACCTAATCTAGAGCCCCTGAATCTCTAAGGACCCTCAGTTGTCACTCAGACATCTGCCACAGAGAGCTCCCACTGTGTCGACTTGGGAACAATTTCCCATCAGATGTCCCATAATTTTCTGGCTGAGATGTGACATGGCTTTTCAAACCTTTTTGACAAATGGACTGATGTCAAGCTCAAAATTTCTCTTGGATAATGTTGCCCTTTGCGCCAACAAGCTGTCCATGGCTTTACAGGCTAGCTACAGCCCTCTTTCCATGGTCTGCAGACACACCCTGCCACTTCCTGGGCTAGGATCTAGGGTTAAGCTGCGGCACACTACCAGCTCTACCAGCAATGCTTCATTTGAGGATTGCTGGCCTGATTCAAGCTGTAAATGTTCGGTATTTTTTTCTTCCACCAGTATCATTTTCTAGAACCACATATAGTTGCCTTCTATTCCAACTGAGTCCCCACCTCCTGGTCCACCGTACTTCTGCGCCTGCCTGCCCTTTCCAGCTCCTGCTGCTACTGTCCCTATAGCAGCCTTTGTGACTCTCCGTTCTCTCCTCCTCTGACCTGTATTCCCTGCATTCCCACAGCCTGTTCCTCCTCTTGCAGAGCAGTCAGTGGGTTTCCTCCCCCCTTCCCTACCACCCGCAGAGGGAACACCTAGTACTGCAGTAGTTTTGTGCTTTTAACATAGCCACAAGACTTGGAAACTTTCCACAGTTGAATGTTTTTGGGCATGCAGCCAACACTGAGTGACAGACAGGAGAGCTCTACACCTGAGCAGGTCGATTGCAGAGACCTCCTGCAGCTGCTGCAGCACAAAGGTCACCCGCCTTTGGAAAAGCAGTTTCCCTCAGCATTCCTTCCTTCAAGAACATACCAACTTAACACCCACTGTTCTCAGTCTAACTGTCCTCCTGACAAACGAGGAAATTCTAATTAACTCTGTGTCACCACATCCCTTCCTCTCTCAAGTGCACCTCCTGTCCATCCACCCATCAGTTTAGGCTGGAGCACAGAGACATGAACACATGCACTCTTTTCCAGGCTTAGCACTGGAAGGTGGGAGAAGGAAGGAGGAGCTTCAGACCCTCGTTTTGTGGAGCAAAAGGAAGGAGTAGAGCCTCCTGGAACCTTTCTGCTTCATGTCTCTTCTTTCTTTTGCTTCCCTTTCCTTGTTGCTTAGGTCTACAACTCTTTGATCTTCTGAGGACAAAAGATCTCATTGGCTGCATTAGCACAGGGTGGATAGGGAGAAAACAGGTTGTGGGGACTCTTGCACAAAGTCTTGGCTTTTCTAATAGGAACAGGAGAGAGAAAACTCATGACATCCTCTGATGTATTTGCTCCAGTTCATGGTGAGCACAAAGATGGGCCCAATGCTTCTTTGTACTGGTGATCTGGGAGCAGACAGGAAGAGCAACAGGACCTTATTGTCTCAAGAGTGGTGGGATGGAGCAGCCACAGGGTGCATGCAGCTTCCAAGAGGCTGTGTGAGTTCCTTGTTCAGCCTTCACAGAATGCACTATTCCTCATGATATTTCACCATTGACCCTCAGGGATACCAGGAAGACCTGAGAAATCTTCACTGCCCCATGTCCTCTCCTGCTCCCACTGCTGATTTCCTTGCCTGTTTACACCTCCTCCAAACTCTAGATGCTAAAGAAGGGAGGCAAAAGTCCCCCCTCCAGTTCCTCACCCCTCTCTAACATTGGTTCAGCTCCCACGTTGAAGCAGTTTGGTGCCCCAAGCTGTTGGCTGGGATGGGGCAGGAAGGCAGTGGGTTGAGACACGTGGGGTGAAAAGAAATTACAGCAATAATCTCCCAAACCACAAACTCATGCATGCTCCGCCTCTAGCTAACGGCCTTGCCCGCAGAGCTGCGGTGGGAGGGGAGGAGGGACCAGAGGCGATTGAGTGAAGTTCCCTCTTCCACTTCCTCCCTCCCTGCAACCTGCCCCTTGCTTCAGCTCAAGGTCTGATACCCACATCCCCGCCGTTAGCCCTGACCTGACTGTCCTTTGACCCGGGCACTGCCCTCCGCCATAGGTCCAGGGACATGCAAGCCATCAAGTGTGTCGTGGTGGGAGATGGGTACGTATCCCCTTCTTTTTCTGTAGGAGGGAGGGGTGGTGACGAGGGGCCAGGAAGAAGGTCACTGCTTGCTGAGACTTCCCCAGCTTCGCTTCTGACTTCTCGCAATGCCGTGTTGCCTTTCTCGCTCCTCTTTCTTCAGTGGGGTGAGGACCTGTCTCCAAGGAGGCTGGGGAGGGAGGAGGAGTGCTTTGAAGGGCATCTGCGAAAGGGGCACAGAAAGTGGAGCTGTCACTTACAGGCCTGGCAGATCTGGCCCACAGACAGGAGGCAGTGGCATCGCTGCCAGGTCCAACCTGTGGGCAGGAGTCAGACTGAAAACCTGAGAGGTGCGAGAGCTCTGCTGCGGGGGAACGGCTCTTTGAAGGCCATCTGCTCACTGGGGTTGGCCACGGGAGGACACAGCACTATGGTCCTGATGAGATATCCTCCTGTTTCTGCATGTTCAGCTTTTCTCGACGTGTTGTCCCTGCTTCAGGGTGTGGGGAGAGTGTTTGGTGAAGGGTTTCTGTGGGCACAAAGAGGAGGTGATTGTGCTGAGATGGGCACAGGCGTATACCCCTCGGGTAGTGGGTAGGCCCACCTGTGAAACCTGTGAAGGCCCAGGTTTGCCTTCACAGCACTGCCCACCTCCTGTGATCCTTAGAAATGGATCTAGGCCGGCACAAAGTGAGGCAGTGCTGCTGGAGGCCTGTGGACAAGGCCTCTGGTCCCCTGCACTGTGCGATGAGTGGATGCGGGGAGCAGAGCCCAGCAGTGGGCAGGGCAGCTGGCATGGAGCTGGTTAATTCATTTCCCAGCTAGGAGCTGGCCAGACTGTTATCTGGGGCAGCTATCAGGTAACAGATGAAGAGACATTTGCAGCAGTCTTGCTCCCCACAGTCACTTCCTCCTTCAAACCTACCCTGGGGAGGAAGAAGTCGGCAAACAACAATAGATGTCAGACATATTCTCAGGGGCTGGAGCAAGGGGCAGGAGGAAGGGGCAGGGAAGGAGAGAGCTCTGCATAAGCATCATTACATCTTGGAAGAGTCCCCTGAAGGCTGCAAGCCAGAGCCGGCAGAAAAGCAACACCAGGATTTATATATTGCCCTGTTAACCCTCATACTTTGCCCCAACTCTTGTAACCACCCCTCAAGGCAGCGTTCCCCTTAAAACATGGCTAACCCCACTACATCTCCTGTTCTCAACCCTTCTGACCTCAAATCCTCCTAATTCTGTTGTCTGCCCCATAATTTTGTTTTTCTATACTCCTCCCCACCCTTCACCTTGCAACACAGTAGTCCACTCACCCCCCAAAACTCTGAGGTCTTGTTTCACCCCCTTTCACCTTCCTCCCCGCCATATCAGCCTTGTCATTCTCCCCTAGCCCAACCGTAATGACCACAGGACATTCTGCCATCTGCTAAGCCCCTCATGTTCCCCCATCGCTGTTCTGGCCCCAGAGCCCTCTCCATCACCTATCACCAACCACTTAGCTCTCTCTGAGTTCAGTCATGGGAGCATGTAGGCGTCCAGATCACTACTCTCAGCTCCCAGTAGCTTTGTCATGACCTTCACCCCTTCACGGACTCTTTGTGCTCTCCTCAGTTCAACTACACTAATTCAGAACCATCCCCCTCTCCCACGATTAACTTAGCCCCCCAGCCCCATAGATCTCCTGAGCCATTCTGTGTACAGGAAGCCTCCATGGCCATCTACAACAAGAGGGAAGAGAGGAGCTGGGGAAAGAGAGGGGACTCAGTGAGGAGGATCTAAGAATGGGAGGTGGCAGAGGGAAAAAAAGTGTCAGTATGCTGAAGAGCTGTTTCCTCCTCAGCTGCTTTGCAGTGCAGTGACTGAGGCAGGTGCCTCATGACCAGGGCAAAGATGCCAACTGTGCATATTGAGGGCACAACAACACAAAAGGTCACAGCTCTGCAACAGGAGACTTCACAGGTGCAGCTGAGGAGTCTGGAGCACGGGTCCATGGCTAGCTAGTTTGCCTCCCCCAGTGGGACTCCAGCCTTTCTCCCAGGAAAAGCATCTCCTTGGTCCTACAACTGTGGTCATAGGCTGATGACAGGCTGCTCTTCCCACTTCCACTTTACACCTTTGCCTTGCCCATGACACCTTCTCCCCTTGATAGCCTGGCTGCTCCTTTTCCATCTCCCTCACACGCGTGCTCTCACCCAGTCTGCCTTGTGCTGGCGTATTTGCTCTCCAGCCTGCTGCAGCATGTGGGTGGGGAAGGCTGAGGAAGGAAGAAGCACCAGCTATATGTGCAGAAAAACTGTGAACATCCTCAGTCAGCCACAAGAAGAGGCACCTTGATGGCAGCTTGCAGCTCTTGGTGAGGGTGATATTGCAGCTTGCAGCAGCTCATAGATAGTGCAGATTGTCAAGGCTGCAGACATCTGGGAAGCTTAGTTCTGACACTCCTGCACCAAGTCACTGCGTGTATATCCTGGCTATGAGTGTGCAGCACTGTTCACGTACTGGAAAACGGGCTCTCACCCCCACCTCAGAGTGGATGCATTTTGGCTGAGTGATCTCTGTACTAGACCATAAAAACAAGCCTTCACGCTCAAAGACAACAAACAGCTCTGGGTGACATCATCTCTTCCTTCCTTCTGGTAGTCAAACCTATGGCTATGGGCTATGTGGTCCTATGAATGTGTTTATCCTTCCAGAGCTCTCCTGTCAGGGCTAGCTTTGAGTTGTAGAAGGATTTCCCCATCTCACCCTGGGAAGAGTGCCTGGAGTCATTGTCCCTGGAGGTGTTCAAGAACTGTGTGAATGTGGCACCAGGGACATGGGTTAGTGGGCATAGTGGTGGTGGGTTGATGGTTGGACTGGGCGATCTTAGAGGTCTTTTCCAACCTTAATGATTCTGTGATTCCTTGCTACAATTTTTCTTTCTCTTCCAGAGCTGTGGGGAAAACCTGTCTCCTTATCAGCTACACCACCAATGCCTTCCCAGGAGAATACATCCCCACTGTGTGAGTGACACATCTGCAGTCTAGGGGAGGGTGGGAGGCAGGGAAAGCAGGATGCAAAGGGGTGCAGAAAGCCCTGTTGTGCACACAGAAGTGTATCAGACTGTCAGCTCACGTACAAGAAAACCCTGGAGCCCCACTTTTTTCCTCAGTCCAATTTGCAACAGAGGCAGCAGTAATGGTTGTGGCAGCGAGAACCCATCTCTTCTCAGAAGCTGGCTTGTGTGAGGACACCAACCCTTCCTGGGAGTGTCTGTGAAATGGTCATGAGCTCTGTGGGCTGAACACCATTTCTCCTCGTGCCTGAGACTTGTGGCTGGAGATGAGGAAAGGAAGCCATTTTGTACTCCTGGGCAGTAGGGCTTATCTTACAATGGCAGCATGTGTCATGAGCATGTTCAGAAAGTCTGTTCATTGGTTCCTTCCTGTCACTGGTTTCCTTTACGAAAATTATGAAAAAATACACTAGAAACAACAGGAAGGAAATTTTTCTGTGAACCCAGGGCAAAACAACTCTATGGACTTTTTTAAAAAAATTTGTTTGCAATATGTCTTTGTTCCCAAGCATGCAATTCCGACAACTGTTTTCAAATGATGCATGCTGCGTTTTCAAAGGGTGAGGGAGCACACCTTGGCATATTGGCCTCTCTTCCAGCAGAGGTGATGAGGAGTGCAGTTATAGAGATGGGCTCTTCTTCCTCACTTTCAAGAACAGATCTGTTTTTCAGAGTAGAAGTGAAAGAACAGGGGATTGGCTACAGTAGGAACAGTTGTGGGAAGGACATTGAAGAGAAAAGTGGGAAATTTTATGGATCTGCATGCAAGAGGAAGATGTAATCTGATGCAAGTTGAATTGCAGCTAGGCACCGGTACAGGACAGCTGGGTGATGGGGAGGAGGTTGATTTTGAGGGGAAAGTCTGTAAGGCAGAGGTTCACAGGAAACCAGCATCAGCCAGGCGAGCTGAGATGAATCTACCTTTTTCCCTGGGGTGCACACAGTAAAATTTTTTGCCCCATCCCATGCTATTGGAAGAGCTCCCTCTTCTACTTTTTGAGCCATGGCACATATTTCTGCATTTCAGGTTTGATAACTATTCTGCCAATGTGATGGTTGACAGCAAGCCTGTAAATCTGGGGCTATGGGATACTGCTGGACAAGAGGATTATGACAGGCTGAGGCCACTCTCCTACCCTCAGACGGTGAGTCACACTCCATGCTCCTCCTACCTTGGTTCTCCTTCAAATATGTCTTCTTTCCCTGCTGCAAAATCAGCATACAGCACTGCTATACAGCATTGATAGGATTGTTCCCTTCTCTCTCTGCCCCTTCCTGAGAACCCCTATGTTGATAAATAATGCCTGGAAATCCTAAAGACAAAAGGTATCTAAGGGTGTTTAGGAGCCCTCATCTAAACTTCAATATTGGGATAACTTAGCAAGAAAACCAAGATCCTCAAAGATACTTGTGAGTCCAGCTGACACTGGTTGTAATATGGGATAGCTCTTTACACAGCCCTGGTAAACAAAAGCCCTTCTTAGGAAGCTGAAGTGGCTCAGGGAATTTAGGAGCTGAAGTAGGAGCTTTCCACATATGTGTGATCCCCTATTCTGGCTTCTGACCTTTAAAAGAGATGAGATGTGTGAACACATATTTGATGTGCTGATGCCTCAGCTAAGTCCAAACCTCCAACAGAAAAAAGGGATGCTCCTCCTCAGGTACTGCATTCANTTAGTGGGCATAGTGGTGGTGGGTTGATGGTTGGACTGGGCGATCTTAGAGGTCTTTTCCAACCTTAATGATTCTGTGATTCCTTGCTACAATTTTTCTTTCTCTTCCAGAGCTGTGGGGAAAACCTGTCTCCTTATCAGCTACACCACCAATGCCTTCCCAGGAGAATACATCCCCACTGTGTGAGTGACACATCTGCAGTCTAGGGGAGGGTGGGAGGCAGGGAAAGCAGGATGCAAAGGGGTGCAGAAAGCCCTGTTGTGCACACAGAAGTGTATCAGACTGTCAGCTCACGTACAAGAAAACCCTGGAGCCCCACTTTTTTCCTCAGTCCAATTTGCAACAGAGGCAGCAGTAATGGTTGTGGCAGCGAGAACCCATCTCTTCTCAGAAGCTGGCTTGTGTGAGGACACCAACCCTTCCTGGGAGTGTCTGTGAAATGGTCATGAGCTCTGTGGGCTGAACACCATTTCTCCTCGTGCCTGAGACTTGTGGCTGGAGATGAGGAAAGGAAGCCATTTTGTACTCCTGGGCAGTAGGGCTTATCTTACAATGGCAGCATGTGTCATGAGCATGTTCAGAAAGTCTGTTCATTGGTTCCTTCCTGTCACTGGTTTCCTTTACGAAAATTATGAAAAAATACACTAGAAACAACAGGAAGGAAATTTTTCTGTGAACCCAGGGCAAAACAACTCTATGGACTTTTTTAAAAAAATTTGTTTGCAATATGTCTTTGTTCCCAAGCATGCAATTCCGACAACTGTTTTCAAATGATGCATGCTGCGTTTTCAAAGGGTGAGGGAGCACACCTTGGCATATTGGCCTCTCTTCCAGCAGAGGTGATGAGGAGTGCAGTTATAGAGATGGGCTCTTCTTCCTCACTTTCAAGAACAGATCTGTTTTTCAGAGTAGAAGTGAAAGAACAGGGGATTGGCTACAGTAGGAACAGTTGTGGGAAGGACATTGAAGAGAAAAGTGGGAAATTTTATGGATCTGCATGCAAGAGGAAGATGTAATCTGATGCAAGTTGAATTGCAGCTAGGCACCGGTACAGGACAGCTGGGTGATGGGGAGGAGGTTGATTTTGAGGGGAAAGTCTGTAAGGCAGAGGTTCACAGGAAACCAGCATCAGCCAGGCGAGCTGAGATGAATCTACCTTTTTCCCTGGGGTGCACACAGTAAAATTTTTTGCCCCATCCCATGCTATTGGAAGAGCTCCCTCTTCTACTTTTTGAGCCATGGCACATATTTCTGCATTTCAGGTTTGATAACTATTCTGCCAATGTGATGGTTGACAGCAAGCCTGTAAATCTGGGGCTATGGGATACTGCTGGACAAGAGGATTATGACAGGCTGAGGCCACTCTCCTACCCTCAGACGGTGAGTCACACTCCATGCTCCTCCTACCTTGGTTCTCCTTCAAATATGTCTTCTTTCCCTGCTGCAAAATCAGCATACAGCACTGCTATACAGCATTGATAGGATTGTTCCCTTCTCTCTCTGCCCCTTCCTGAGAACCCCTATGTTGATAAATAATGCCTGGAAATCCTAAAGACAAAAGGTATCTAAGGGTGTTTAGGAGCCCTCATCTAAACTTCAATATTGGGATAACTTAGCAAGAAAACCAAGATCCTCAAAGATACTTGTGAGTCCAGCTGACACTGGTTGTAATATGGGATAGCTCTTTACACAGCCCTGGTAAACAAAAGCCCTTCTTAGGAAGCTGAAGTGGCTCAGGGAATTTAGGAGCTGAAGTAGGAGCTTTCCACATATGTGTGATCCCCTATTCTGGCTTCTGACCTTTAAAAGAGATGAGATGTGTGAACACATATTTGATGTGCTGATGCCTCAGCTAAGTCCAAACCTCCAACAGAAAAAAGGGATGCTCCTCCTCAGGTACTGCATTCACTGTTTTTTCGCTAAGTTAACAGAGTGATTTCAGGGTTTCATGATCACCTTCTCTGAGGATGAGGATATTTTTCCAAGAAGTCTCTTGGAAAGCACAGAAAGACCCTGTTGCCTCAGGCACTGGTTTGAAGGTTGCCATTGCAACCAAAAGGGCTAGGAACTGAGGGCACTGTTTGTTTCAGCTATGTTTGGCCACCTGAAAGTTAGATGCTGTATGTAAGCTGCTTGCATAGGCTCTTTCTGCAGTCAGTGCAAGCATATCTGTTTCTCAACAACGTACTTGCAGCTACCATGGGACATGGTACAAGTGGCCATGTCTCATGCCACAGGTGGGTAAAACTTTTCTGAGGTACTTGCCTCTGGTGGCTGGTGGTATGGTATTGGGCAGGTTGGGCCTGACGCTCATGTTTGAGATAGCTGAAGTTGGATTAAATAAATTTAACCCCACTTTGGCTTTGTTTTTAATTGAAGCCTAAATTCTGCCACGCCCAGAAGTGCTTATGTGGATAATATACTCTGCATCATTTGCCTCCTGCATGTCCACTTCTGGAGTTGAATGTCATTCTGTCTCAACAGCAGGCAATGATGGCTATCTGGTGTTCTGTGAGAAAAGAACGGGATGCTGTCAGACCATTTCCCATGAGGATGAATATGCTCACCACAAAAACCCCATCCTCATAGTTAACCATTTGGCTCTTCTGATAGTGGTTACCATGGTCATGGTCATGGTTACCGTGAGTCAGGAGAGTAAATATTCTTCTCTCCTCTGGAGGCAATCGACAGCAGTCTGGACAGTGCGAAAGATGGTGAAAGACAACCTTCCCAAACATGACTCTCTTTGATGCTCACCCAGTTCTGCTCTCCCCTCCCTTCCTCCTGTATAGCAATCCCATGCACTCATTCTAACTCTGCACCATGGCTCTGTGCCTACAGGATGTCTTCCTGATCTGCTTCTCCCTTGTCAGCCCAGCATCTTATGAAAACGTCCGTGCTAAGGTGAGACCGTCACAGGGTAGGGGGACCATCCTGGTCCGTCACCAGGGTATGGGGAGTGAGTTTGGTGTTGGTCTTGCACGGAAAGCGACTGTGGGTGGAGACTGCTAATGGGATGTCTAAAGCCAGAGAGGTAATACTGTTCTTTGCATCCGTCAGAAGGAATTGAAATATCAGCATCCTTTAGATGTCTTTTTTGGGCCACCTCAAAGAAGGTGGGTATTGAATTGAATGTTATTGAAGGGTTATTATTCTCCTTGCTGGGCTACTCAGTTGTGAGACCACAGGCTCATGTTCTGATGACACCTTACTTCCAAGACTGTCCATAGGATATGAGAAGCTGGTACCCACGCCCTTTGTATAGGAAGGGAAGAAGGAAGGGAGAGACGGAGAGGAGAAAAACATAGTATTTCCTTCCTACAACTTTCAAGTTCCTCCTTGGGCTTCAGAGAGCCATGAAGGATGGAGAATAACTTGTGCTTCTACTTAGTAAACTGCATTTAGCACTGCCCCTCCTTTCACCCCTCACTAGTCCCCTGCACTGGTGTTTCAGTTCCTGAGGGATTCACTTCATGCTTTGAGCTACATGTGAAGGATTTTGTCTGCGGACCCAGCAACAGGGGCTGGTCTGGGCCATGCTGCAGTGCCCAACACTGGATGGAAGAGTATCATGGAAGGACAGGGTGTTAGATACCTCGTTGGCATTTTTAGAGGTGCCTATTGATTTCCCTCATGCATGTCTATATGTGTGGCTTCCTCTCTCACCTCTGCCATTTTGCTCCCTCACTAGTGGTTCCCTGAAGTGCGGCACCACTGCCCTAGCACTCCCATCATCCTTGTGGGCACAAAGCTGGATCTTCGTGATGACAAAGACACCATTGAGAAGCTGAAGGAGAAGAAGCTTTCCCCAATTACATATCCTCAGGGTCTTGCCTTGGCCAAGGAAATTGGTAGGTGCTTGCAGGCAGCATCAAAAGGAGAGATGCAGAAGATAAGAGCTTCCTCTCAACCTTATGAGGCTTCCTTAGAGGTATCTCTGAGGGACAAGGAGACACATCAAGGGCCATGGGACAGAACACACTTCAGGAGGCTCAGGAAGGAGATCTGCTTCTTGAGGAAACCCAAACAACTCAAGCCTCTGTCTTCTGCCTCTCTCTGGATGCCATCCTCAACACACACATAAATACACACTCACACAGTCTGCTCCCCTTTTACTCTGCTATTTCTATCTGGGCCAATATTTTTTTGTGAAAGCCGCAGCTGCTGTGTGGGCAGAGGCCTTCCGGAAATAGGCGGAAGACTCAGTTTTCTAACATCTCTCAGGAAAAGCTGCAACAACAACTTCCTCAGATAGGTACATCTCACCCCCTCTCTAGGCATCAGTCCCCTCCTGTATTTTTGGACCTGCACAGTGCCTGTGCCAGGTGACCTCTCTTCTCAGATGCAGCAGGTAGAGACAGCACAGGGTGAGGAACACAAACTGAGGGACAATTTTTCAGCTGGGTGTTCAGAAGAGAGTGTGTCCAGCCAGGATAACAGAGCCAGCCTTACACAGCCTCAGCTCTGAAAACAGGAGTGGGGAATAGGCCAACCCTGGTCTTGTACAGCTGACAAGCTTTGCCCTGAGGTCAAGACTGAGTCAGTGAAGTGTTTCCTAACTGTGCTTTATGGATTTGGTCACATGAGTTGTGTTTGTTCAGTTGGAGCAAGATCCAAGCGCCTTGTTCTCCAGCACAAGACTTCTGAGATTTTGGGGTTATAGAGTCTCAAAAGTGAGGTGCTATGTGATTTAAGATGCCACCAAAGGTGCTTGTGATCAGGCAGTCCGAATGACACTTGAAGCTTGAGGAGACTTGAGATCTCATCTCAAGATGAAGGCTCAGGTGGTATTTAGGTACGTGCCTCAGGACACATCTGCAAAATGGGCACCAAGGGAGGAGAGTGCTGTGGCTGTGAGGTGATGGGAGCCAGAACTGTGCCACTGGCACAGGCACATGCATCTCAGCTTGACAGCAATCTGTAGTATTCCTCCTCCTCCTGCATGGTTCTCTTCTGAGTCAGCACCCTTCAAAGCAAACTCCCGCCTACCCCCACTGCCTACCCCCATTTCCTCCCTCCCCACTACAGCACCTACTTTCCTCCCAACAGACTCCGTGAAATACCTCGAGTGCTCGGCATTGACACAGCGCGGCCTCAAGACAGTGTTTGATGAGGCCATCCGAGCGGTCCTCTGCCCACAGCCCACCCGGACAAAGAAACGAGTGTGCAGCCTCCTCTAGGAGCGTAAGTGTGAAAGGGATCCCTGGGAAGAACACCAGTGGCCCTTTGCTGCTCCTGAACCAGGATGGTTAGGACCTGCTGTGCTGGTGGGGTGGGCTGTCCTCAGAGAGTGAGTGAGAGAGCAGTCTGCTTGGGGACGGGGCAGGACATGGTAGGATGGAGAACATGGGCCCCTTGTCCATGGACAGGTTTGCGCCCATCTCCTGGTGCAGGGAGGCCCAGGATTTCCCACCCTGCCCTCACAGAGGACTGTCTGCCATAGAGGGAGCAGCATCCAAGCTGCCCTGAGGATGACCTGCTGTGAGCTATGTAAAGCCACAGCCTTTCCCTATAAAGAGGTTAATTGAAAAAAAAAAAAATGCTGTTCCTTATTCACAGGAAATTGCCCAAATGGCTCTTCCTCTTACTGGTCCCTGCTCACTTTCAGGGGGCATTTTGTTTTGTACTGCTGTGTGTTGGCAGGCCTCAGCTCGGCCCCCAGGGCTCCTTTGCTCCCCACATGTCCCTGCCTGCCCTTCAACTCAAGGACAAGAGGCAAAGCAGGCCAGAGCCTGAGGGCAGAGAAGAGCGAGAGCTTTCCAAGCAGGACCTGGCCCCTTCCTTCCCCCCCCCACTAGCAGGGCAGAGGGAGGGAGACCAGGACTATGACTGGCCTGGTTTCACAAGGCCTCTCCTTGTTTTGGTTACAGGTCCCCGCCCTGTCCTGATGCCAGGCTCTGCCCCACACGCAGGAGAGCGATGGCTCCACCATCCCGGAGCTCAGTACCTTCCGGCGGTCACCACGCTTTTGACTTCTGCTGGCTTGAAAGACTGTTGTGGGTCTTTAGCACTGGTTTGTCCATTTGCACAAGTCCCCCGTGCCCCAGCTGCCCCATCCTCACCGTCCCCATAGATTACAACGCAGTGATTGAGACCCAATAAACAGACCATACATCCCTGCCATGCCCCCGGTGCAAATGTCATGTCAGCCAGGGCAGAAGGGTGATCACACTCTGGCTTTTGCCCTTCTCAGGCTCTGTGTGTGTTTATAGGAAAAATTTTCTCCTCCTCTTCAGCCTTTGGGAGGGGACACCCAGCCCCAGGCTGCTCCCAGGGGGGCTGTCCCTGCGGGGCGCTGGGGACAGCCTTTCACACAGCACTTCTGCACGAACGCTGCTGGTCTGGCGTCATAGGCGGTCATATCGGCACCCGCACTCGGTCACGCTGCCAGGCACAGGCAGAGTGAGAACAGGAAGGGGGGAGGGCAGAGAGAAAGAAAAAAAAAAAAACACAACAGAGGAATGAGTCACCAGTCCAGACAAATTGCCTCCAAGTCACTAAAATTAAGCTGGAGAGACTGGTCCCAGCGGTACGATGGATCTGGCAGCTGTGAGCACCTGCCTTGCTGATGCATTGCAGGGACTTGAGAAACAGAAGTGCTACAGGGTGGCCGCCACCGCTCACACGTGGGAGGAGGGTCTGGGTGAGATGATTGGCACTGCAAAATCCTGCAGTCCTGGGAGGGCACAGGGAGCTGTGGAGCTGAGGCTCTCCTGGACACAGCGCTGCTGCTGTGATTTAAAGGCTGTGTCCTGCACTGGGGGATGGCGTGGGTTGTGACAGCAGCATCGCACCGCAGCGAAGCCCTGGGGCACCGTGCTGCCGGAGAAGATTCTGCGAGTTCAGTGCATGGCTGCATCGGGGTGCAGCAGTTCAATGCAGTGATGTGAAGCAGCAGCCACCGGTATCTGCAAAGCATCCCTGGAGGACATCCTGTGGCAGAGTTCCACAGATGTTGGCACTGTACATGAGCTATCAGGTGAATTGCCCAAGCCCATCTAGAAGTAATGCAAATTGTGTCAACGCTGATCCAGAGGAGCAGAAATACCATCTGTGTGTGGGCATGTGGGAGGGCAAGGGACAGAAAGCCCGTCAGACTGGGACCCAGCCTCCCTTAAACATTCTAAACATTACTCAAACCACTGAATTCCCAGGGAGTTGTTACTCCCCCTCCAGTTTCCACGCTTCTACCTCCTCAGTGTGTCCAATGCTCTGTCCCCTATGACATGCAGCAATGCAGAGAGAGAAGAGGCTTGTCCTATGTATGAAACAAAACTGATGCATCCGCCTGCCTGTGGAGGGGCAGAAGGTGAGCTCTGCTTCCAGCACAGCCCAGGCAGCTTGCACAGCCCCTATCGGAGCTGCTGAGAACGGGGCAAGGCTCCATGCATTGGGGAAGCCACATGGAGGGCTGGAAGTCATGATCCTATGAGTGTGCTTATGCTGACAAGTCCTGCAGAGGGGAGCTGGCCTGGGTGGACCTCTGCATTTGTGTATTTTTTTCTTCTAAGACACAAGCTGTGGGCTGTCTGCGTGGTGCTGCAGCTACCTGCCCTGCCATGACAAAGACAACCACTGGGTGCTGCCCATGCCATTCCTTCCCCAGTGAGGCCTCATCTCCCCTGCATCTCCAGATAACAGTGTGGCCAAGACCTCAAATCTCATCATTGTCCTGACATCTTTGTAACCTGCCTTCACCTGTTCACCTTTGAGCAGCACCAGCTGGACATAAAATTGCTGTTTTGGAAGCCCGATTTTTATGCCACATCTATGTTCTGCTCACAGATGCTCACTGCTTGTGTTGAGGCTGGAACCAGCTCAAATGCCCATAACATCCGTGCCAAATGCCAAGAGCTGGATGACTACACAGCACACGGAGTCTCTGCCATAGGATGCAGCATAGGGAAGTGGTGATGAGTATAGGGAAGCACTCAGTGCAGGGAATGAGATGAGGAAATCCTATTTGCCTTCCTGGCTAAGTGCTGTCACAAAGGAGCTTTATTTCTTACCCTGCCACATTTCTTCTGGATCCACCGCTTGCAGCACAGATGCAAACTAGTGGGAGACTTTGGGGCTGTCAAGTTTGGGAAAAAAAACAAAGAAGCTATAAAATAGATGGGATCCTGCAGGGAGCCAGGGGAGGGAGAGGGCTAAGACAGACAGCCCCCCTATTTGCCCATCTGCCCCCCTGCTTGTGGGGCAGAGCAGAAGGGAGAAGTATTTGCATGCTCAACACCACCCCCATTCTGAGCATCTCACCAGCCAGAAGGGATTGCTGTGCCTCTGCAGCAATGAGCAGCACCAGTCCTGCCTGCAAGATGCTGGGAGCAGGTTGCTCCTTGAGGTGCGGGGGGAGGCATTTGCAGAGTCCTTTGCACAGCCACTCCTATCTCACAGATAAGAATCTGGCAGAGCTGAGCCACCCCCCAGCCCTGCCATCTCCCACCACACAGATGCTCTCTGCATCCCTCTCTTCTCTCATCTCCCCTCCACTCCCTCCTTCCACTCTGCTCTCCATTGCCACTCCCGCTGTCTCCCACCCACTCTGCTGCGCTCTCCTCCTCTCTCCTCACTCCCCTCCTGTATCTCTCCCCTTTTCTCTCTCCATCCCGGTCACTCCCCTCCCTTTCTCCCTCTTCTATCGCTCAGCCCCTCATTCTCATTCTCCTACCGCAGCTCCTGTGCCTGACGCCCATTGGTTGCCAGGATCCGTCCCCCACCAGCTGCCACCCCTCTCCATCTGCCGCCCCCAACTGCTGAGCCCCCATCTCCCGCGGATGGCCGGGGGACCCGGGGACTCATCGGGGTCCTCCAAGCCACCGGCGTGGGGCTGAGGGGTCTGGTACCCCCAGACCACCACAGCCACGAGTGGGCCCTGGGGGTGAGGAGGAGCCGTCCCGCAGCAGTCAGGGACGGAGCGATGGGCAGGTCCAGGAAGAAGGACTTGTGGCTCTGCTGATAGGACATTTTAGGACTCGCTCCCTCCTGGGACTGCTTTCCTCAATTTCCTTTAAAAAGGGGAAGGGGAAAACTATGACACGGATTCTCACGGTGAAGCAGAGGAAAATGTGCATCCCAGCGACACGTAAGTACCAGGCTGCTCTGCCTGCTCTTCCCAGCTGTCTCCCCCGGGCATGAGTCCATGCAGAAGTTAACTCTGCCATCCCACAGAGGAAGCATTCCAACTCCCCTGCTCTGCCAGCACAGCCTGGTGCATGCCACTTTGCTCAGCTTCAAAATGAGGCAGGGGCTGTCCTGAGCTGGAATGGGACCATAGGGAACAAGGTGGGCAGAAGGGGAGGGTGACAAGAAGGCTGCAAGTGACTGGGCTCAGTGGTCTCTCCCAGCTTTTAGTCCTAATTTATAGACAGATTTTAGCATCCTCCCAGTCAATGCAGAAATATAGAAAAAAAAAGATATTTTTTCCCCAAAAATTGTTTGCACAGTTTTCTACCTCTCTGACCAACCGTGCTTGCCAGTTGTATGAGCCAGGTGTATTCTGGCAGCGCCTGTTAGGAGATCCCAAGCCTGCTGCAACAGGTGCTGTCCTCATCATTAGCGACAGACCCCAAGCAGATGCCAATACACTTTCAGTCTGAGGCCAGCTTTCCTCACCAATTTCTACCTATGTAGGTGCTGCCAAAGCCAAGTACATCCAGCCCAAGTGAGGTACTGATGTTCTGTGGTTTTTCTGTCAAAGTAGCCAGAGTATGCAAAATGGAGTTTGAGTTGGTGGATAGTGCCTGACAAAGTTAGTGGGGCACAGACAGGTCGTGCCTGCTTAAGGACAAAGTTTGCCCACCACAAACTGAGCAGCAGAATGAGTTTATAGTGAATTAGTGTTTCACATTGCATGCTTTATCATTTTATAGGGTTTTTGGACCTCTGAAGCTGGCTTGAATGTATTGCTGAATGGCAGCCTGAGCAACCAGTTTTGAAATCTAGACCCCAGACATTTCCCCATATGCTTTTCACATCATTGTGAGTGTCCTCATCCATATTTGACATCTGTGGGGCTCTATCTCCAAATGCCTTTTTGGAAATTCCTGCACATGCAGGAGGAACATCCGCAGGGATTCCCAATGATGTGCCCCCATTTTAGAGTATCATGTTTTTCTGAACACACTGTTCAGGTCCCTGTCACCTTTCACGGGGATCTTTTTTCCTAGAGCAGCCACTGTTCTCCTCTTTGCACCAACAAGGGCTAATGGGCACGTGTCACTGGAACAGCACTGCAAAAATGTCTCAGATAAAATATCATAGATTAGAAACAGAGCGTCAAATCGCTTCCCGCTCTGCCCATTCTTTGCAGCCACTCCTGATGTGTGGGACATCCCAGTACTACAGAACCCCAAGAGATGGGCTTCCACCAAGAGAGTGTCACAGCCCAAGGCACCTTCAGATAAAGAAATGTCCTTCAATGCCAGTTCTTCAGTGCTCATTTAAGTGTAGCAGGAAACATTTATTCAATAGCCAATAGCAATGGGCTTAGGACATAGTTGCCCAGTTGGCTTTTTGTGTGGCCTGTCAGATGATGTTCTTTCAATATAAGATTTGGTACATTTGTGGAGACTGTTGGGTCTGCCTATTCGATATCCCAGGAATCCATCCAAAACTCAGCCCTGAGGTTTCCAAATGCTGGAATGACATAAATAAAAACGACAAAAAGCTGTACTATCAATATATGTGAACAATGTTGGGATGATCTGCAGAATCTTGACTGGGAGAGAAGTTTCTGGAGTGCTTCTGGGCTCCTGAAGGTATTTAATATTGGGAGTCCTTTTCTTTGAGATCTCCAGGTTTCATTTCAAGAGCAAAGGAGCTTCAGAGAGCCCAGAGAGATCTGTTGGGATGTGCAAAGGGGAACCTCGGGGTCCCTGTACCCTTCCACCAAGTCATCATCGTTTCCAAGGAGCTGACTGATCAAGAGGGTGACCCTGCCTGCTCAAACCTCCAGAAAATTTTGCCAGAGCTGGAGTGATCCTGAAAATATCACACATCTACCCTGCATAAGGTATACCAGGATGTCTCTGGTTTGGACTCTGTTGCATTTCTAGAGCCCTGACTACAGACAAAAGGCATGTTCTCCAGCCCTTATCTGTCTCTCCTCTTCCTGCATCTTCTCACCCAGTGTCAGCAGAGAGCTGGTGGAGAGCTTGTTTGTTCAAAACTCTGAGTGAGCTGAGAGTGCTGTTTCCATGCCAAACCCTGATGTGACGGGCAATTGGGCAGCTCAGATGAGGAGAGCTGGGACACTGCTTTGGTGTTGTGAACAGCTGGGGCAGGCAGAGACTCTTCCATTAACAGTGTTTTTCAGGGTGCAGAATGAGAGCAGGAAAACAAGGCAAAGCGAGAAGAGAGAGATCTGTGCCGATCCCTCTTGGAGTACCCAAAATAACCTAGCTCTTCTTTTACTTTCAAACTAGCGTAACACACAACAGCAACTCTCCAGCTCAGGTTTTGAGCTCAGCCTCAGGGCTTGAAATAACAGTGAAGGTGCTTTAATTTCTGCTGGCGGGGCTAACATGTCCCAGTGGCTGCCAGCATCCACAAACCCACCTCGACTTCCCACACATGTTCACACTCACAGATCATTAATGTGGAGATTCTGTTTGTGACTTGTTCAGAGATTCTATGTATGGCTTGTTCCACTGTCATATCCCCAGGATAAATGCCTTTGTTCTCCTCTCACCTCCAGGTTGCTAACTGATCCTGCAGAGAGACTGCCCTCGCCCTCTTCCCTGCCTCTGCTATGGACACTTCTGCTTTCAGCCTCCCCACGCCAACAGTGTCAGAGGAGGGGAATGCCTCTGGTAGCTGGGCAGGCTTCGCCACTCCCAACAGCTCCACCACCGCCAGCCCCGGTGTGGTTGTCAGCAGTGTCCTCATCCCCGTGGTCTACCTCATCGTCTGTGTGGTGGGGCTGATTGGGAATTCTCTGGTCATTTACGTGGTCTTGCGTCACTCTGTGAGCGAATCAGTGACCAATGTCTACATCTTGAACCTGGCCTTAGCTGACGAGCTCTTTATGCTGGGTCTGCCGTTCCTGGCAGCACAAAATGCCCTTTCCTACTGGCCGTTTGGGTCCTTCATGTGCCGCCTGGTGATGGCCGTGGATGCCATCAACCAGTTCACCAGCATCTTCTGCCTGACAGTGATGAGCGTTGACCGCTACCTGGCAGTGGTTCATCCTGGAAAGTCCTCCAAATGGCGAACAGCACGGGTGGCCAAGGCTGTGAGTGCAACTGTGTGGATGCTGTCATCCATCGTGGTGCTACCTGTGGTGGTCTTCTCAGATGTCCCCTTAGGTATGAGCACATGCCACATCCAGTGGCCAGAACCAGCCTCAGTTTGGCGAGCTGGCTTCATTGTCTACACTGCCACCTTGGGCTTCTTTGGGCCACTGCTGGTGATTTGTCTCTGCTATCTTCTCATCGTCGTGAAGGTCCGTTCCTCTGGCAGGCGAGTGAGGGCTCTGTCCTCTAAACACAAGCTTTCAGAACGCAGGGTAACTCGCATGGTGGTGGCTGTTGTGGCTGTCTTCATCCTCTGCTGGCTTCCCTTCTACGTCCTCAACATAATCAATGTCGTTTGCCCACTGCCGGAGGAGCCATCCCTCTTCGGTGTCTATTTCCTCGTGGTGGTGCTGCCGTATGCCAATAGCTGTGCCAACCCTATCATCTATGGCTTCCTCTCCTACCGCTTCAAGCAGGGCTTCCGGAGGGCCATTTTCAGGCCATCCCGCCGTGTCCAGAGCCAGCCTGTGCCTGCATGTCCCCCAGAGAAGTCTGATGATGGAGTGGAAGAGAGGGAGATCAGCAAGATCACCCAGAATGGCAATGACAGACAGGAATGCCCTGTCAGCAGTGCAGCAGGAGAAAGCAATGAGCAAAGACCACTCCCTGAGGAGCCTGTGGGCTGTGAGAAGAGCAACAAGTTGCATGTCAGCTATTTGTGATGAAGGGGATGGTGCAGAGGAAAGAGACATTGGGACATGGAATCCCTTTCAGCCTCTGTGCTATTCCATCTCATAGACCATGGGAGAGGTTGAGACGAGGGAATATTGAAGGCCGAGATGATGCTTAAAGATGAAGAGGGCTCCATAAGGTTGTGGAAAAAAAGCAAAGCATTGTACCTGGCTTTGGATGGGACACCTAAGTTCTGTGTGGCAAGAGGTAAAGGAAGGACTGGATCCAGAGAGAGCTGAAGAGTTGATGGGCACTGGCAGTACGGATAGAGCAAGGTCTGCCCTGCGCTATATGATCCAATCTTTGATCACCCAATTGTGAAAGGCATCAGCTACCACACAACTGGCACTTCAAGGGAGTTCTCAAATAGGTGTATGTGACATGTGCCTTTGAAGATCTAGAGTAGGCATCCCAGTGCCTTGGTTGTCTTCCTTATGAACATCAGAAACAGTTTAGCCTGAAGGAAGAACAGGAAGGTAAAAACTCTGCAGCTAAGACACACCAGCCAGTTGCATGAATGGCTGACATTTCTTTAGCTCTCCAATAGCTGTCCAAAGGGACAACTTACCCCCACGCTGGTCCTGGCTGGAGACCACCCGACTGCTTAAAACATGCTCTTTCTTTCCAGGGCTCCCATGGACTCTGGGCAGGATGACAAGAATTATCTGGCAGAGCAAATGGGACGTTTCTTTCCTGAACTCTGCAAACTTCAGGTTTTCCTGGTGACTGCACCGTGGTAGAAGGTGTAACAAGAGTAGAAAAGAAGCCAGCAAGGCATGGGTTGGAGGCAGGGTTTCTTATGAACTGAAATGCCCTTTCTCTTTTTCTCTCCCTCAGCATGGCTGTAAATAAACAAAAAGCCTTTGGACTTCAAAGCCAACTGAGCAGAACAATTCTGTGTGTTTAGGAGAGGGGAGATGCTATAGATTTGTCTCTCTTGAGAATACACAATGCCTCTGATCTCGGTGTAAAGGAATGTTTGGCTGGTACAGGAGATCAAAGCATGTATCAGTGGAGAATGGGGGCAGGAAGCAGAGAGGGCCTGGGGGGATCTCCAGTGTGTGAGACTTATGGTTGCAGGAGTCTGGGGAATACTAGGAGCTGATTGTTCTTGTGGGAAATGTAGGGTATTTGGCTCTGGGTGGAGAGGAAATGATGTGTCTGCAAATGTATGAAGGTGGTTGTATGTGAAAATCTGATCAGTGGACTGCATGTGTGTGAGACTGGCTGAACAGAGCCAGGGATTGAGGGATCAGTGCTGGAGGGGATGGCACATGGGTTTGACACTGATGCTACCCTGTGTGCGGTTGCGGGGTGGGTACAGATATGTACAAACATACATAAGGGTTTATGTGCATGTAAGTGCATAAAAATGCAGGTGAGGAAGACTGCTTATGTAACTGTGGGATGTTTAAGTGTAGATAAAGCTGTGTAGGCATGCAAGTATATATAGCAACGTGTATGCACGTGACAAGATGTGTCAGGGTGTGAGAGGACGTGGGGTGCTGTGAGTGTTGGATGGGTGTGCATCAGTTGTGGGAAGGAAGTTGTAGGTGGGCCTGTCTGAGTGTGGAGGAGCAGCAATGCACAAGGGTGAGTGGGATGAAGGTCTTTCCCTCTACTTGGGCTTCATTCCTTCAGGCTCTGCTAAACCTCTGTCCTCACACCTTGAACTCCTCCATGAATGCTGTTGCTAAGCTACAGCCACAAAGAAGATTCTTATACCAGAGCCCTTGGTAGTATCTGGGCACTTTCCTCCACAAATAATTTAGAGAAATGGGAAGGAGGGACCCACCAGGAGGAGATAAGCCTTCCTTAGCTCGGGAGACGTTGGAGAAGGCAGTCCATGGAGGGTCAGTGACAAGAGCTGGCTGGGTGATAGCAAGGTGTCTCAGGTCACTTGAAAGAAGGCATGAGGTGTGAAGCCACCACCTCCCTGACAGAGAACACTCTTCCCTATGGCTCCTCCACGCTTTTGTTTCTTCTCTGATGACAAGTCATCCTCACCTGTAGGCTCAGCCTCAATAACCAATGCTGAGCTACCAGTGATATCACCCACCTTTTGCTTAGATCCTCTTACAAAGTGCACTTGCTCCCCTGAGTGTGGGCAGCCATATACCAAGGAGTGTAAGCTCAGCTCATGGGGAAAAGAAAGTGCTTGGTGGCCAGTTTCCATCCTCTGCTACCTCTTTGCATCTCCTTCTTCTTCCATCCACACACCAGCTCCCCACACTGTAGGTCCCACTGAGAAAAGCAGCCAAACTATTCATGGCTGTGGGATCCATGATTTCTTGCACTAAAAAGGCCTCTTTTTTTTTTTTTTTTTCCCTTTGAAAGCTCCTGCAGCATCCAATGGGTAAAGCACGACGAAGAAATCCCAGCAAAATGAAGATGGGCTGCTGAAGCTCCTGCCTCTCTAAGGGGCAAAAAATAGTTGAAAGACAAAAAGATCTGGCTACCAAGTGGCCAGACACATGGACAACACAGCACTATAGATGGGGACCTGTGTTGTGCCTCTCATAGCAAGGAATAGGGCAAGTTGAACGTGGGGCACAGCTAGCACAGAAATCCCTGTAGGACAGAGAAGAAATGGTATCAGCCAGGGAGCACGGTCGTGGCTGATGGCCAGGCACCAAGGAAGGTGTGGGACAGGGAATGAGGACCCTGCAGGAAGCAGCTGAGAGGGGTGGAGGGCAGATATGGGAAGGGTTTCCCTCTCCAGAGTGGTTGCTCTGGGGATGTGGGGGAGTTCCCCGGCTCGCTTAGCAGAGATGCTCTCCTTCCCTACCAAACCGAGCTGAGGCTTCGCTTCACGCATCTTTGCAGTTCCGTCTGCTGCAAGTCACCATTCGAGAAACTCCACCAACTGGCTGGCTTCTTAAAATACCGACATCTTTGAAGAGCCCAAGCACTGCAATGCCAACACCAAGTGGGTATGCCAAGGAGACATCATTTTGGTAGACAGAGTGGGAGCCCACTTTTAAAGGCAGCTCTGCAGGGGAGTCAGATGGGGAAAGCAATACTGGGGTTTTTAGTTGAAACAGGAGTTCAAGAGAAAAGGGTCACAAGTATTGTATTTTTCTGTCTTTTATTTTATTCTCCCTGCTATGCCACATCCTATAGTTCGGTGACAAATTGAGGGTAAAAGTGAGATTAACCAAAAATAAGACTGGAGGAGGGAAAAAATATGTACTTTTGTCTGCAGTTCACAAGGTAAAAACAAACACTGTGAAGTTCTGCAAGGCATCATCATCGATTAAAAGGCTGTTGGGAATGACGAAGGTTACCTCCCTGACTCCAGCCTCTCTCCTCAGCTCCTTCTCCCTCCTGGTGAATTCCCAACTTTTTCCATGACAACGGCACTAATCCAAATACCCTTGAGATCCTCCTAAGGACAGTGAGGTTGGCTCTGGGCAGCCCAGGGTCCACAGGGACTGTGCGCAGCGGCTCAATGAAATTATGGCCATATTCAGGGGGATTTGTTCCAGTCAGATGTGGAAATGGATTTTTCTATTCTGGGTGCAGAAGCATGGAGATAAGGGCTCCATCGAGCCCTGTGCCGCACAAAGGGTTTTATTCTCATCACGTAGAGATTGGAGCTGCAAGACTAGAAAAGGCCGCAGTGATTTCAGCAGTGTTGCGCAATGCCTCTTCCCAGCAAACATTTGATCACAGGCAGGGTGTGAGGGATGCGGGGAGCCCGTCCTGCTGGCTGCTGGGAGCTTGTACGCACACGTCAGAGCACAGAGCAGCAGCAACAGAGAGGCATATGTATGGGATGTGTATGAGTGCATGCAAATGGGTGTTTACGTGGCTGTATGTGTGGGTATGTGTGAATGTGTATATATATATATATTTTCATGTCTGTGGGTGCTTTTAATTCATGCATACCTATGAGTGCATGAGAGCAAATGTGGATGCACGCCTGCATAGACACGTGTGTTCCTCCTGTACCTCTCAGCCTAAGCATGTGCGTGGGAGCACAGCACATACACCCCCCTAAAACTCCAAATCTAGCCCCTTAAAGCTGGGAGCTGACAATGTGACTGTGTGAATAACCCTTCCCACATGTAGACCCACTGCATGCCCAACCCAAGCACAGTTTTGCCATCCCAGGAGTGGCACAGGGCAGCTTTGGACCCACTCATTTTGACCCTTCTGCTGTGGATACACAGAAAATCTGTGGATGTTGTGGAGAGAAATGGGAAGGGCAGGGAATGGTGGTAAGGAGAAGGAGTCCTGCAGCAAGGCGAGGGGGTGCGTTTCCAGGCTGTTAGCAATGCAGCCCACACGTTATAATGTAATTGGAAGCTGTTGTTAGGGAGGCAGCATATTTGTAATCAGCAGGGTGATGCAGTGGCTCCGTTCAGGCAAACGCAGAACTGTCCGGGCTGTGTTCTGCTTCAGTTGCTGCACAGGACCCTACAATAAGGGGGTGTGGGAAGGGGATGGGAAGTAGCTAACCAGTTGTTGAAATAGGGGAGCCAGTGGTTAAAAGAGGCAGGGAAACCAAGAAACAGAAACACCCCTGAAAAGAAGATGCTCCTGGGTCTTCTGAGGATGCAACAGGGAACCAAAATGCTTTATCTGCTTGAATGAGTGGAAAACATGCAAATATTTGCTCATGAAAACTTGGTGTTCTTTGCCTTCCCAAGCATAAAATATGCAGACGTCACGCAGCGTGCACCCAGCTCGCTCAGATCTCGTGCTCAGCGCATTGTGCACAAACACACACACCGGGATGTCAGCGCAGCCAGCTGCGGCGTGTCCCTCTCTCCGTGACAAACAGGGACGTGTGGGAGGGAAATGCATACGCCTTGACTCATGTCCTGCGCGTGTATGGCACGGACATTTCATCTGTGCCCTCTCACTGCTTCCCTTGGTGCTCTGTAAGCTGTCAGAGAGGACAGACAGATGTGTCACCCACCAAGACGCCATTCCTGGTCATCACTCACTGCTTGGGGACCCACAGAGACCTCCCACATCCCCAAGCCCCATGCAGAGCCCCTCAGAGGCCTGTTATTGTGGAAACCATGGTGCTGCAATGGAACAAGGCCTGTGCCCTTGCCCTCTGCCTGGAGCAATGACTGTGCCTGTAGTGGGTGAAATGCACAGAGAACGTGGCAGGACTCTGGTGACTAGGATTAGGACCTGATATGGGATGAAGCTACCAAGCAATGGTGGGAACTCCTATTTCAGGCCCCCTGGTGTCAGGCTGGTTCCGTCAGTTGGAAGTACCCAACACAGGCAGGAGGGGTTCTGAGCAGGAGTCACAAAAGCAGAGGGGAGCAGGCTTGGCTGAGGATTACTATTAAGAATAATAGTAATTACCTGAATAATCAAGTAATCACCTGAATAATCACTTGGTGTCTCCCACCTAAATCACCGGGCCTAGACAGCCACAAGGCCGGCAGCAAGGTCAGTACTTGCAGTGTTGTGCTGGAATTTGGGTGGATACTGACAGCTCCTTTTCTCAGTGGACTCATACACAGGATCACAAGGTGGGGGCAGAGGATGGGACATGCAAGCTGGAGAAGCTACCCATGGGAACAGCGTGTCCTGGGTGGATATGCCCTGAGCTGCAGTACACCTCCAACCAGTGTAGCATGTCAGTAGGTCTTGGATACCCTGTTCAGCTGTGCCTGGCACACACATGGCCTTCAGATGAGCTGTGGGGATAGCA
Source organism: Penelope pileata (assembly GCA_013396635.1). Classification (NCBI taxonomy): domain Eukaryota; kingdom Metazoa; phylum Chordata; class Aves; order Galliformes; family Cracidae; genus Penelope; species Penelope pileata. The sequence continues at coordinate 612,654 of WBMW01002985.1, forward strand.
GGAGGTGGGAGATAAGCATGTCCCTACATGCTCAGTAGTGCTGGAGTCAGCCAGGCCCAGCAGCAGCTTTGATCTAGCTGCAAGTACAGGTGAACAGCTCTCCCAGCTGCTCCTCAGCNGAAAGAGAATGTATCAGTTTTGCCAGGCCTTGATGTCTGTGTGAGGAAGCCCAGGCCGCCACGCTGACAGAGCAGCCCGCAGCAGGAATTGCTGCTGGCAAAAGGGCCCTGAAACGCCGCGGCAGCCTGTGTAACGCCAAGGAACGTGTCATTCCTCGATGATCCAGGCCTGGGCAGCAACTATGAGGGAAATGTAGCCACGCGGCTGACTGCTAGCAAGCCTGCACATCCTCAGCCGTCCCCTGCCAAGGAGCTTCAAGCAGAGTTGGTGCTCCTGGGTAGCAGGGATTGGCTGTTGCACAAGTCCATAGGCTGAACAAGATTTGTTTTCCTATCCTGCTCTGCTGTTTGGCCTGAGATGATCAGCGATCCTGGGAACACAGAGGGCCTGCTGCTGTTATGGGGTGACTTGGGAGCACCCCACAGCACTGGAGCATGGAAACTCACTGCCACCTCTTGGTATCCCAAGTGTCCTCTTCCCCATCTGCAGGCTCTGAGTCTCCCACCTCTGCCTGCACCTCAGTTTCCTCTTTTGGAAAATGAGAGGGATATCCAGGGAAGACTGAGAGCAATGTTTCTTGCTAATGGAGCTTTGCCAGCTTACAGAAGCAGGGTTTTTTATTGTATTCATTTATATTTTTTTTTATTTTATATATTTTATATATGAGTTGTATTTTCTACTGCTCACTGCTGGTGGGATTCTGGCAGCCAGCAGCACTTTTGCTGCTGTTGGGAGCAATACGAAGGGCCCTGGCCAGGGTCAGGCAATGATGGAGAGCAGCAGAGCTGCTCGCTGATCTCCAGCTACATGGATCACGTGTGATCTCCCTTCCTGAGGGCAGCAAAGGCAGTAGCGTGAACTTTGCTTCCAGAAGGAATCAGCTGTTGAGCTAAGCAAACCACGGGGCGGGTGGAAGGGGGGAGGGAGGGAGTGCAAGNGGGAGGGGGGGAGGGGGGGAGTGCAAGCCAAGCCTGACACGGGGCAGCATGGGGGGGAGGCACTCACCAAGGCCTCCAAGGCAGGATGGAAGGGACGATAATTACATAAGAGCACTTGGCGAGCATCTGGCTGGAGTCAGCTGGGCCCTGACAGCCCTCCCTCTCTCCCTCCATGCTTCCCTCCCTCGCTCCCTTCCTCCTTGCACTGCTAACCAGGAGCAGCTGAGGATACACAAAACCCAGCACGGGACCCCTCTGCGGAGGGGCACAGAGGTAAGAGCTCCTCTGCCTCCCCTTCCTGCTTGTGCTGCTCTGGGAGAGCGGGGGAAGAGGGATGGGGAAGGGGAAAAGTGCCCTGCTCCAGGAGAAGCGGCCAGGAAGGGGAAGGGAAGGGGCTGCTCCTCTGCCTCTTGGTACCGACAGTGCCTTTGCTCTGGAGGGAGAGCTCAAGCCTTGCAGATGGAAGAGCTGCATGGGGGTGTTTGTGGGTGGATGTGTGCATGGGCAGCAGGGCAGGGGGTCCACGTGTGCAGGAAGAGCTGAGCTGTACACAGCCGGTGGGAAGGGGACGAAACACCGAGGAACTTCCTTCTGTACTTGTGGTAAACAGGGTTAATAGGATACAGGGAGTGGCTGGGGGAGATCCGGGCTTTATCCCCTACTCTTCTTTGTTGGGAGCATTGCAGGAGAAGGGAGGAAATGCAGGAGGAGGAAGCAGCTGCTTTTGAGCAAGGATTGTTGTTGTCCAACCTGGCCAGAGCTTCCTTGGGCTGCCTCCAAGGCAGTGTGTGCGAGGAGGGAGCAGAGGGTGGCTGAGCATGCAGGGTGCCTGCAGGCTTGGGTTACACTTATGAGTGTGGCTGGCGCGTGGATGGGGTTAGCACTCCCAAATCCCGTACATTTGAGCACTCAGCCATACAAGCCAAAACCTCCTGTAAAAGTGTCTGCACCAGCAAAACACTGGTGGTACAGCCCATTACCTTCAGGGAGTAGGGCAATATTACCCTGGCAAAGATGTCTTTGCTGGCATGAACTGCTGCCAAGCATGGTGATGCCACAAGAGCAAGTCTTTGTTTGCTGGCTCCATGACTGTCCCTGTGCAGCTTGACATTAGGTACAAAGACATTAGCTACAAAGTCCTGTTCACCACTGCTGCTGATGGATGAGAATAAGGCAAAGGCCCATCCAGTGGGGTCCTCCATGATGAACATTTGTTGGCTGTGAGCAAATCAAGTGTGTGGATGGAGAGGTGGGAGGGAAATGAGGGTAAACACCTTCCTGCTTCCTGTTGCCTTGGAAAGGTAGAGGAGGACAGAGGTAAGGCAGAAAGCTGCAAAAGGGGATAGTGTCATAGAATCACAGAATGACTCTGAGTTGGAAGGGACCTTAAAGTCCATCCAGTCCCAACCTCCTGCCATGGGCAGGGCTGCCACCCACCAGATCAGGCTGCCCAGGGCCCACACAACCTGGCCTTGAGCACCTTCAGGGATGGGGAATCCACGGCTTCTCAGGGAAATCTAAGAGGGAGGCACTGCGATAGCTCTGATGAACAGAAAAGAATTCTGCCTCCAGTGTCAGTCTCTGAGTTTCAGGCCCAGAAACTGTGTTGGCTAGCGGCAGCAGTACTGTCAGCTGCAGAAATCCCCACCAGCAGCGGACAGAAGTAGAAAATACGACTCATCAGAAAAAAACCCTGCTCCTGTAAACTGGCAAGGCTCCATGAGCAAGAAGCATTGCTCTAGTCCTTCCCCCATTCTCCCTCTCATTTTCCAAAAGGGGAAGCCGAGGTGCCGGCAGAGGTGACAGGCTCCATGCTGGAGTCTGGCTGGGAGCTCACAGGCCCAGCAGTGAACTTCTTGGGCCTCCTCTGGCCGTGGATGGAGGCTTGTTCACTCAGTGCTCATTGAGCTACAGGCTGACAGGCAGCCCGAGAATATCTCCAGCCCTCCCAGCCCCCTCCCTCCCTTCCCCCTAGTTTGCAGCACATATTTTCCCAGACTTTTCCGCTTGCTTCTCCAGTGGTTCTGGGGTTGTGCCAAGCACCAGCCACTCTGTGGGAAGAAGGGCCTCCCATTCCCAAACCACGCAACTGGGAGAAGCAAAACAAAAGCAAAAATAAAATAAAAAAAAATTCCAGGAACACGTAGACACACACAAAACCCTTTTCCCCTCAGAAATGTAGAAGCCTTCTTCAGCTTCCCTTGGAAATTGTACAGTGCTGACTTGGCACTTTGGGTCCTTGCAGAAAAAACTATTGCCCATCCTCCCTTCTGCCTTCCAAAGATGAATATGTGCACTCCCAAAGGGTATAAATCCCCAAATCCAGTTTTACTGCAGCATAGGATCCCTAAAATCTCCTTCCTCCACCCATACTCATCCAAAGGGCACAAGAAGACTGCTTGGTGCCAGGCTGGAGCAGAGACCACCACCGTGGTTTGCTGCAGAGCCTCAGAGCTTTGGTGGGTGGCAGTGGGGCTGAGCTTTGAGCCGGCACACCCCTCCCGTGTGAACCACTCTGCCCAGGACACAACTGGGCTTTGACACACGCCCGAGTGAGAGACTTCGGGCTCTGCCTGGGGAAGGAGGATGACCAGAGAGGAAAAAAGACAGCGCCTCTCTCATTTGGCAAATGAGCCTGCTGGAAATAGCATGGTTGGGGCAAGAGGCTGCAGCGACATGCAAAGAGAAACTGCAGGAGAGAATGAAAGATGAAGGAGAAGTCTGGGGAGGAGAAATAGGAGAGAGCATGGGCAGCCAGGTGAAGGGCAGGTGCATGGGATGAGGGGCTAATGCAGGGGACTGGCAGACTGGGGAGAATCCTGCACCATCCCACCCCAAGATGCTCAAGGTGGGATGCTGCCCACCCTTTGCAGAGTGCAATCTGTTCTGCCTGCATTTTGCTGACCAGGCTGGCTTCTTTGGAAGGCAAAAGGCAGGGGAAAAAAAAATGGAAAACAAACCACCTAGGAAAGAGTTAAGAGACACCGAAACCCAAGCTGGTTGTGCCCAAAGCCAGGGAGGGGGAGGGAGGGAAAAAGGATGGGAGGGAGCAGATCCAAGCCCAGGCTGTGCACCCTGCCAGCGCTCTGCAGCTGCTGCCAAGTGCAGGCTCTTAAAGCCATGAGCCCCCAGGCCAGCTCTGCAGGCAGAGGGGAACCAGCAAGCGGGGACTGGGGAGCACGGAGGGAAGCCCTCAGCATCCAGGGTGAGCTGCACTGGGTTATGGGCAGAGGCAAGGAGGACAGCAGCTGGGATATGAGGTGCCTGAGCATGCCTGTGTGTCTGTCTTTTGTACTCATACTTTTCTGCAGGCTGCCTGCTCTGCTCTTTGATTCCTTCCTCCAGCATAGCAGCACCGCTCCAGACCTTTCACAAGGGTCTGCTGCCCTGAAGGGTTGGCCACTCCTTTGGCTCTCCTCTCCTTACAGAAAGGAAGCGGGGAGCTGAGACGCAGCTGAGCATTGATGGAGGGCTGAGGAGCACAAAGGGATGGAATTTGGTGGTGGGGAAAGGACGGGCTGGAGTGATGTCTCTGCAGGGAGATATGGGTCTGAATCTAGCTGGGGTGTTGGGGCAACTTTGTGAACAGCTGACACCTACTGGCTGGAGGTCTGGAGAAGCTTTTCACAGCCATCTCTGCAGATTCAGCATCCTGCTGGAGCATGCTTTAGCTGGAGGAGCTGTGTAGTCTGCCATGCCTTCTTCCTCAATCCCAGGCTGGCAGCTGAGTCTTTGAGTGGCTCCAGTGGCTTGCCTAGTGACAGGCCTTGAGGCTCAAGCCTTCCTCCAGGGCTTCCATCCAGTCTCCATCGGTCTGGGCTAAAGGCCATGTGGTTGCTACTCAGATTGCAGCCTTGAGTCTCCAGGGACGCCAAGCATGTAACTCCCTCCACAGGACAATGCCATTCTGTCCCACCACTGGCTCCAGCCACCAAGATATATTGTTTCTTGGTGATCTCTACTCCATCCCTCATGTCTTCTCTTTCTTATGCCTCACTCTGGCACTTCCTCTTATCTTCCCAGGTCACCATGGACATAATTCACCTGCTCACACCCCTGGCCTTCCTTCTTCTCCCTCTTGTTGTGCTCGGGGCACCCACTGATGAACCTAACCTTGCAGAACCCGCCCCTGGTGCTTGCAGGCGCTGCTGTGACTCACCAGACTCTTCTGCAGATGCCCCACCACCACCCTCCAGCCACCACCACCTGCCCTACCCAATGCCGGAGGTCCGTCCCTATATCAACATCACCATACTGAAGGGTGAGTGCCCATCTTGGCCCCAAAGTGCCAAGGCCAGTTAACCCAGCAAACTGCCAGATGCCATCCTGAAGGGTATATGCCCATCCACATTGCGCCCAGGGTCTTGATGTTTTGTGTCATGATCAGGGGTAGTCTGAAGGGGGGAAATCATTGCATACCTGTGCTGTGGAGGATGCCTTCCTTGCCTCAGACTTCCAGAGTCCTGTCAAGCCTGAGGGAAGGAGCAGCCTTTGCCCAGATGCAATGGCTTGGAGGTAAGGTGCTGGCACCAGGAAGGCTGAGAGGAAGCCTTCTCCAGCTCCAGACCACAAATATTTCAAAGAGGGAGGAGGGCAAGTGGGGGCCACAGCTATTTGGAAACACCTCCAAGCTAGCTGGCAGTGACACCCTCGTTGTTCTACCCTGCTGTGGCTGGCTTGACTAGTGGGAAAAGTCTCCCTGTTTTGGGTTAGCTCATCCCTTCAGGGCTCGCCTTCTAACCTTTGCTGTGGGGAAAAGTCTGTTCCCAGCTGGATCCTGCTCCACTCCCTCACTGCTGCTCTGTGGTTCCTTTGGGCAGATGTTCCCCCTTCCCTGCCCTGCCTGGAAATAGCTGCAGTCCACTGAAGCTCAGAAGTGTGTCCAGAGGCAGAGAGAGGCCTGGGCTAGAGTAGGGTGTTACAGGGAATCAGCAATTTTGTAAAACCACATGGAGGTGGGACAGAAGAAGGGAAACAAAGCACGAATTTGGGATGCTGGCAGTTTTGCTAGAGGCTGCTTTGGCCTCTGTCTTCTCTATACGCACTAAGTTCTGGTGCTGTTCTCTCTATGTATTAACGTCTGCCAAAGCCTGTGACAAGCAATGCACCAACTCCAGGGTAGAACTGCAGCATCAGTTACACAGGATGCCCAAATGATGCAGGTAATGTTGAAGTATCAGTCCTCTAACCTGCACTGCATCACTCAAAGTTCAGCTTGTACCTTTTCCCTCCAGCTAGTTCAGCTTAGATGTTTTCTCTCCATCCCCACTCCTTGCCCCTCTCTAGTCATATTATCCCACAGGCATCAGCACTTCTACACCATCTCCAGCCTTCAGCAAGTGTAGTGTTCACACTATGAGGATAACTGGGTCTTGGGAGAGGTGCGTAGGAGGGCAGGGACTGAGGGGGGGAGGAGGAGGTGCGTAAAGAAGCGTGGAAAATGATGAAGACATCAAGAGTCCCAGCAGTACTTCACACTGTTGTGCTTCATCGTGTGCTGGAGTCTTCTAGAAACAGACCCCAGTGTCTCCAGCAAGGCCATACCAGGTGGTGAGCAGAGGGTTAGAAAGAGAAGAGATCCCAGTCACACCCATAGCTTTGTTGGTTTCTTTTCCATTAAGCACAATATTGTGACCATCAGGAGCATTCCTTCTTCTATCATTGCCACATCCTTTAGCAATCCTCTGCCTCCTCATTGGGTTTTCTCACCACCACTTGCATCTCTCCCTCTGGTATCACACAGGGCTTGTGTTCTCTGCTTCATCTTGTAGGAGAGAAAGGAGATCGGGGAGAGCCTGGGATGCCAGGGAAATGGGGCAAAGAAGGGCCACGAGGAGAGCGGGGTGCCCAGGGCCAGAAAGGCAGCAAAGGACAGATGGGCACAGCGGGAGACCCCTGCAAGCACCAGTACGCTGCGTTCTCTGTCGGCCGCAAGAAAGCACTCCACAGCAGCGAGGGCTTCCAGGTCTTGATCTTCGACACTGTCTTTGTCAACCTCTACAGCCACTTCGACATGTTCAATGGCAAGTTCTACTGCTCTGTGGGTGGTCTTTACTATTTCAGCCTCAACGTCCACACCTGGAACTTCAAGGAGACCTACATGCACATCATGCACAACGAAGAAGAGGCAGTCATCTTGTATGCCCAACCCAGTGACCGCAGCATCATGCAGAGCCAGAGCCTCATGCTGGAGCTCCAGGAAAACGATGAGGTCTGGGTGAGGCTCTACAAGCGGGAGCGGGAGAATGCCATTTACAGTGATGATGTCGATGTGTACATCACCTTCAGCGGGTACCTAGTCAAGCCCAGCCTTGACTAATTGCCTCTCCTCCTTTTCAAGGCCTCTCTGGCCGCCTTCTTTCTCTCTCTCTTTTTATTGCCCATAACCACTGCAAATCACTTGGAAATGGGCCTGTGAAGTCTCAGGCATTGAGTGTGAAACTTGCTGCACTGGCTCCCACCTCACACTCTCTCGCAGCCAGGCCTATATCTGTGAATTTACAGCATGATACTACCATCTCTTACCCCTCACCTCATGACCCCAGCTTAAGTGATTGGCTCGTTTTAAATCCACCAGCAGGATGTGGCTGGTTTTTAGGGTCCTAAAATTGGTGGAAAGCTAAGATTATTGCGCCTGGGTATGTGTCCCTCCTTGGGACTTCCTACACAAAGGAATCCTCTAGAAATAGCTAGAAAGCCCCCCCTGCCTAGGTGCATCCTGGCTCTTCTCTGTCCTGGCTAGACATGCCAGTTTTGCTGCCTGCTGCATGGCCCTAATGCCAGCACTCACACCTGTGGTCTGGAGAGCAGACTGAGGCCTACTGGCCTCCTGTAGCACAAGGTGTAGGAGTGGTGAGAGATGGTACTCTATTTTCAAAAAAAGAGTCTGTTGGCCTTCCAAAGTACGTCATTGACATTGTAGATGCCATTTTGGTTCACAGAACCCTCAAGTTATGGCCCAGATTCCTGGGCCCTGCGGCCCTTCTCCAGCCCAGGCTGGCTTTAAAATTGTGGCCTGGTGGGACAGTCCTCCATTGTGTCAGCTCTAGATCTTCTAGGAGACAGTGGGCCAGATACTTCAGACACATCTGCCATTGAATCAGTAGAGCCTGCCACCCTGTTCCCAGTAGGGATCACAAGCACAGAATGAGAGAGAACCCTAGAAACCCCCCTCCTAAACCTGCTGGGGTGCCACTCGGTCTCGGTTTCCCAGCTGTGGGAAGCCAGCCCAGTCCAGAAGAGGCTTTCGCTTTCCCAAGTGCAGGTGGCGAGCCTGATTCTGCTCACTTCTGTGGCAGAGATGCACCCATTGATATCAGTGGCAGAGCCCCTGCATGCCATTATGTCAGTCTTCCTGAAGGTGGTTCTCTCACATTGGTGTTGAGGGACTGCAGTTTCAGGGCATGAGCTATAGGCTGCAAGGCCAATTGCAGTTAAACCACAGGTTCCAGACCTGGACAGGTTGGCACCTCTTTGCCTCTGTAATGCAAAAAACTAGAGGCAGAACAGTGGTGTGAAAGGAAGCGAGACTTCAGCAAATCGACCCGGTATAAAAAGCTTCCCTGCCACATGTTCTGTGCTCTTTTTTGGTAATCTCGTTAGAGCAGCTGAGAAAAACATGTGGCTAAAACAAACCCTCCCTCTCTTTGTCACATTGGAGATGCTGCAGCACGAAAGGATGCCAGTAGTAGCATTTTCTAGTACCAATTGTACTGGCCTCACTCTGCTCTCACATCCCTCTGGGAGTGCCATGATCCTGGGTGGGCAGGACTGGGTGAGGCTGACTGCACTTTGGGAAAATCACTTTCATGTGTTGTGATGCTGCCACAAACGGCAGTGCCAAGAGTTGTCTCTTTTTTGAGTCTCAGGACAGGACAAGCAGGAGAAACCGTGTTTCTCCTCTGCCCATCATTGATAATGAAGTCTTCTGACTTATGCTTCCATAGTCTCATGGTTACCCATGGTCTCTGTCTATAGTATCTGAGACTACCAGAGATCTCCCATTGGAGATACAAATTGAATTATTATATTAGGACTTGATCAAGTACACTCAGCCCAGGATGGCAAAGGTACAGGGACAAAGGTTAAATACTAAAAATGAACTTGAGAGAATTGCAGGACATTTTCTCTCTTGCCCTGCTTACTTGCCCTCCCTGCTTTGCTAAGGAAGCTGTGCAGACTGGAATGAGTTTCAGGCACTTTCTGCTCCTGATCCTCCCCACCATTGTTACTGATGCAATGTGTATAAAAAAAAGGTTTCACTGATGCAAAGCTGGGTCTTTCCCAGCGAACCACGTGATAATGGAATCATGGGAATGGAAGGAAACTGAGTTTCTTCCCCTCCTTTAGCAGGTCAAGTATATGGAATTGCTCAGAGACAGAATTATAGGCAGTAGAAAGGAAGAAGAATGCTGGAGGTGATGCTCAGGACTGAATTCCTTTCTGTCTTCCTAAGCCACAGGCTGCAAATCCAGATATTGTGTATTTACAGTGTATAGTGCCCTATGTCTCCCTGAAGAGAAGCAAGCCTCTCTAACACTGAATATCTCCAGAAACAAGCTTCTTTCCTCCTTCTTTTCTGTTTGTTTTTTAAATTCCAGTGATAGGCCTCAAGAGCATCCGTATGGTGCTTGATGCATGTAGTAGAGGAGGGCAGGGGGACCAAAGGGTATGTTTAACAGGCTTCTTGGTGCTAAACAAGATGGCAATCCCTTGGTGCTAAATCGCATTTCAGAAGTTTTGGGTGCTTTCTGGAAAGTGTAGTAGGCTGAGTTGTAATGTACTGTGGAATTATTGGTGCTTTATGTTAAAAAAACAAACTCCAAGAACTTTTATGTGTGTATATATATATAATTTCAGTGATATTAAACTTTTTTCCTTGGTTGTTTTGCACTTAGATCTGCTTTTCCTTCCCAACCTATTCATTCTAGCTCCGGTTATGGCTGAATAGTGCAATGAAAAAATTACTGAGCTGGACAAAACAGGTACAAAGTCTAATTCAGCTCTGAAATTGTCTTGGGAAATCCTTGGCAATCACTGTCTGTTTCCTTAAAGACAATTGCTACGCTGAGACTTTCAGTTATGGCACCTCTCTTCTCTTTCCTGGGAAAACTTTAAGCAAATCTGGAGAAGAATGCTTTGAAAATTACAAAAAAAAAAAAAAAAAAGAGGGCTGCACAATGTGGAATTAGTCTTCAAGTACTTAACTAAGTCTTTTAAGGAAGGCTGGACTAAGGCTGAACTTTTCCTAAGGGGGATCAGCTTCTTTATCTTGTGAAAAATTTGGCAATTTGGCTCCTCCTTCCATCAGGCACTTAGTAAGCACGATAAAAGTGAGTTTTCCCTGTGGTGTTTCTGTTTTCTCTGCCAAGAGGTACAATCCAGTAAGTGCAGGCATGAGGGACATGAAACAGTTACTAGACACTCGTATTTGTGACCAATGGGGCAGGTGATAGTTCCACATTCAAGCCGGAAACCCATTTTGGAGGGCCTGAGTGTGATGGCAAAGGCTTAAGGTTTAGGTCAGAGATGGGAAGACAAATGAGAATTGCACATAAACTTGGGAAAAGCGGCGAAACTTGAGTGTTGGTGGGAGTGAAGACTTGGAAGCTTGAGTGGAAGATCTAGGAGGAATAGAGTCCTAAGGAGAGGGGTGATGCTTATTGGAAGTCTTAGTGCAGGTGGAAAAGGTAAGTGAAGTTTTGTTTAGGGTCTTTGGAGTTTGGACTGAGGAACAAGCACTCCTGATCAGGTAGAGAAGCGAACAAGAAAACAAGAGCAGATGCCCATATAGGAGCTTGTATTTTGAGTCTCATTCATCTTCAGATAACTTCTCCTGTGGTTTGACATGTACCAGATGCTCCATTTGGCAAGGAGTGGAAAATATAACCATACAGTTTACAGGCCTCTTTGGTCTTGCATGAGGCCCAGAGCTAGGCTCGTAAATGTGATCTTTTGTCAGGTCCAAGACCAGAGACTTCTGAGAAACGTATCCTCAGGAAATGCTGGGGTTGTGCTTGTGCATGTTCCTGGCCTCTTGAGGTGAGATGCTGGTAGATTGAGGTGCCTTCATCACACGTACAAAAGGTGCGGAGTGAGGGAGGAGGGGGGAGTGGAAATGTGTAGCCAAACCTTCTAGAAAAGCTTTCTACGGTTCAGTCCTTCAGCTTGTCCACTTGGAAAAGAACATGCTGTCTGAATAATCTGTTTGGCCCAATTTCGATGGGGTAAGACACTTGCATCACTGGTGGGGTCTGTAGCCAGTGCCACCCATCGCACCATGGATGTTTGGCTGGAGAGCTGCCATAGGTGAGACTCAGCTCAGGCAAGCTGGACCCTGCAGTGCTGTAGAAAGAACAATCCTAGAGCTGGAGACATCTCTGCTGCCCAGTCAGTGCATACAGCTGTGCCCTAAAGGCCATAAGACTTCCAGTCGCCTCACTCACCTTCTGCCCTTCTCCATGCCCTTCTCCATGCAAGTGGGGTGCTTTGCAATATGTGAGCCTGGTGACAGTCAGCACCCCTCTCATGGGCAAAGCAAAAAGCATGCTATGGGGTGGGAACCTCTCTTCTCCCCTAAAGGAGAGATCCAAGCCCCGTTGCAAAGGGCTCCATGGCTTCATGTGTTTTCTCAAGGTTCTGCAAGGTATAAAATAGAATTATAGAATCACAGAATGGCTTATGTTGGAAGGGTCCTCTAAAGATCATGTAGTTCCAACTCACCCGCCATGGGCAGAGACATATTCCCAGATCAGGTTTGATCGGGCTGCTCAAAGTCCCAGCCAACCTGGTCTTGAACACTTCTAGGGAGGGAGCATCCCTGACTTCTCTGAGCAATCTATTCCAGTATCTAACCACCCTCATATTAAAAAAACTCTTCCGTATACCAGGCTTGAGGTGTGGGCCCCTGCGAACTTTATGAAGGTATCTTCCAAGAAGTTGGCCCTTTACACTGATTTCCTGGGTGTTTGTGGTCTTGAAGGTATGAAGAGGGAGGAAGGGGGAGAGGTAAAGGGCAGGAGATGGTGCTGTCTCTGGGAGAGGAAGTGCATGTTGGGGCCGGTTCAGGAGGCGTTGGAGGCCCTGCAATAGTTCCCTGCCCTGTGATAGCTATGGGAAAAAGGTAGAGAGAAAGAGGACAAAAAAGGGGAATCAAAGGCCAGAAGGGTATAGGGTTAGTATTGGGTGGGACGACCAGAAGGAGACCATCAGCCCACACGGCTGGTGCTCACACGGACACAAATGTGTGTGCCTGCACCCAAATCACCATGGGGCAGTCATGAAGGTCTCAGGCAGCCCCTCGAGCCTCACCTCAGCTTCCAACCACAGTGCAGGGTCCACCTCAGATAAGGAATTTCTACACCATTTAGGAGGCTCTGTAACATAGATCCAGCCTGCTCTTGCTCCCAAACCACCCAGACAACCTGCTTCATTCACACCTCAGCTTTGTGGGTTAATTTTCCACAATGATAAAACGGGCATTTGCTGGGCCGTGCAGGTTTCAGAGGCCAGCTCGTAGCTGTGCTCTGTTGTCACACCCACACACGTATACACACACACATACCAACCCCATATGGACATCTCGCGCCTTCCTGCCAACGGAAACTGTTGCCCTTTGCAAGCCTGGCTCGCTCTGAAGATGCTATCAGAAGATGGGTAGAGGGGGGCTGAGGCACCAGGCCTCTTCTGTAGAAGCACAGCTCCTGATGACATGCATCCCCCACTCCCACAAGCCTCTGTGATCTCTCTCCTCGCAGTTATACCACCGTGAGTGGCAGGCAGAAGGTCCCAAAGGCTTCTGATGTTTTCTCAACCCACAGACCAGTTCCATCTCTTGACTTTGTGCCACTTAATTCGCAAATGATCAACTGTTGCAGAATCTCACGCTTTTCCAAGTCTCTTTTTGCAGTGGCTAAGACGGGAGGAAGCAGGATGGAGAGCAGATAGGCCTAAGAATTTAAGGGGCAGAGGGCTGCCCATCTGCCTGCAAGGCTGGAAACCCAGCCCTGAGTGAGCAGGAGGTGGGATTGTGCTGGCTTTTGATTCATGCTGGCCTGCTTGCACCCATGCCTACGAGAAGCAAGGTCTGTCTGCACCAACCTCAAACTGCCAATGTGCCACAGCCACTACAGAACGCAGAAAACATGAATAGCTCACTTCTGAGGAGTGAGAACTGTCCAAGCCTCACTGGTTGCCACTGAGGACAGCTGCAATGCTTCAAAGAAGCCATGGGAAGGCAATGCCCAGCAAAATTGAAGGAGGGCAGCAGGGCTGTTGTCTCACTGGTATCCATCCCACAGGCACAATTTTTTCTGACCTGGTCCCCTGCTCTGAAGTCCTGAGCACACTCCAGCTGTTTCACAGAACAATCTCCTAGTGCAAGACTTGAGCAACGCACCTCAGAAGGAATGAGATGGGAACTTTTTGTTGTTCTGCCCTTTTCTAGCCTTCTTTACACGCTGTCCAATGTGGTGATGGGAGGGCAAAGAGAGAGCAATGGAATCTTCTTTGGGCGTACCTAGAAAAATGAGTGCGTGTTTCATGGGGTGCCTGAGGCTCACTGCGTTCTCCTTGCCCCACAGATGCTTTATGGACTCATGGTATCCTCCCATTTGCTTCCCATCCTGACACACATTTTTTTTCCCATGTGTTCTTGATTTTCCTCCTGAAGCAGTGGAATGAAGCAGTGGAATGGAGCAGATGGTTAGAAAGGACTTCCTAGGAATCCCAGCTCTGCCTCTGCAGCCACAGGCAGTAACAAGCATATCTTTCGGGCCAAGGACCCACAGGATTACTATTCTGCACAGTCCAAAACACCTCCCAAACCCTTGCCACACCCTGACTCCCACTTCTGTCCATCTGCTGTGTCTGTGGCATTGTTTCAGTCTTTAGAACACTTATGCAAGCTTTTGCAATTGCACTAAGTTTTCAAGGTTATTCCTGTTTTTTTTTTTTTTTGTTTTTTGTTTTTTTTTTTAAATCCATTTGTTCATGATACTGCAGCCTGAAGCACTCCCCTGACCCCAGGGCAGGCTTTGCTTTTCCTCCCCCACCCATAATGCTGCCAGCTGTGGAGGCAGAGCTGCTGTGCCTCCCTTGCAATGCCTCCAGCGGGCAGGGCAGCGGTGTGCTGGGTCAGCACGTGACTGTATGACCTGCAGAGTGGCAATGGGAGCTCTGGGGAAACAAAGAGGTGAGTGCTGCACCGCTCTCTTTTTGCTTCAGGGCTTTTTTCTTCATTTTCCTCCCCCTTTTTAAGCTCTAATCACCTCAGCAAAGCACTGCGCAGAGAGATGTCTGAGTGCAAAGTGCAGGGGAAGCGGTGGGAGGGTCAGGTGAGGACTGAGAAGGGCGAGAGGAAAAGGTCAGTGACGCAAGCCCAGACCGATGGCTCTCCCCAGCTGAGCCGCTCTGCTGTTTGTCCGTGGTGTGCTATTTCTTCTCTGCAACAATTCACACATCTGGGGACCACAAGTCCTTCCACCGCCCACGCTCTTCCTCTCCCCTCACGGGGGCTGAGGCAGCAGAGGGGGAAGGAGGGAGAGCTGCTGCACCAGGCTGCCAGCATCCTTTCCAAGACGGAAGGGGAGTAAGAGCCTCAGAGCAGTCCATTTCGACAGCCAACTTCCCTGCAGGCACTGAGAACCTCTGGTGAAGGAACCTGCAAAGGGGAGCAGGAGAAAGAAAGGGGGGATCCTTGCTGTTGGGGTGTGAAGTAGGGAGGTCAGAAAATGCATTGACACTCATATCCTTGAAATATAGAAGCAACGGTGCGTGTTTCCCTTAGAATTCAAGTCTCACCTGTGGAGACGTGACTCAGGGATGGGACCCCAGTGCCTGTGGACACACGTTGTCCTTGGGCTGTTTCCAGGGTAAGCATTTGAGTGGAGCCAAGAGCTCGATCCCCTCTGTGCTTCCCCCCTTGGCTGCAGCTGTGTACGTGCATTTGTCTGTGTGAATGTGTGCACAGGTGCAGGCAGAGGGCATTCCCCTCCGAGACCTTCTCCACAGCCCACTCCCAACCATACAGCCCAGCACCCTGCCCAAAGCAGCCCTCCCGGCCCAGTGCCGGCTGCAAGGGCTGCCACTGCTCTTCTGAGCCGAAGAGAGGGAGAGTGAAACTATTAACTGCTTCAATGCTCCATGCACTTTTCTGCTTCTTTTGCACAAGGTCCTGGAGCAGAGTTCCAAAGAGCCTTTCCCTCATGTCCATGCACACCATTCACAGCAACCTGAAGAGGAGAAGAGTCCCTTCGTCTGGGGGCACTGGCTGTGGCAATTGCCTTTCTTATCACATCTTTCCCCTCTCAAGATGGAGAATAAAGAGGAGGAGGCTGTTCAGTAGCAGAGGAGGTAGAGGGGCAGATGGTGGCCTAAAAGTGGGAAGCCACAGAGCAGGGGAAAAAATGGCTTTCCTGATTAAGCCCAAGGGACAGACAGGAGCACAATCACAGGGCAATGGGGAAGCTGCCTCCAAATAAGTCTTTTTCCATTCAGGTATTTTAATGACATTTAAAGCAATAATTGCCATAG
Source organism: Penelope pileata (assembly GCA_013396635.1). Classification (NCBI taxonomy): domain Eukaryota; kingdom Metazoa; phylum Chordata; class Aves; order Galliformes; family Cracidae; genus Penelope; species Penelope pileata. Next base: position 628,244 of record WBMW01002985.1, read on the forward strand.
TCACAAATCAGTAACCCTCATAAGGTCTTAAGGAGGAGCAGGGGGATTGGCCTTTGCATGAGTGTGACATCATCAAACGTTTTAAAATCAGCAATCTAATAAATCCCTTTCTAACCACCACTCAGACAGAGATGAAGAAAACAGAAAAGGAACAAGGAGAGCTCTGAGCAGAATGGAGGGGGTTGCTATAATTAATTCTTCTCTAGAGAAGGAAGGGATATGTGAGGACACCCTGCTAATCAGAGCACCTGAGGTTTTATTCCCAAGAATCTCCCTGCAGTATTGTGTATTGCCCTCAAGCAATTTTGAATGCACAATAAATCTCTGAATTCTCAATTTATTAGATCTGCAAGCCATCATTGCTTCCTATTAGGCTTGTCAAGCATTTTCACACAAAGCCTTCTAACTTCAAATGGAGAGAGATGTAACACCTTGACAAGGTGCAAAACAAAATAGGGCTTTACGTTTCCAAGACTGTCCAAGTAACAAGGTAATCGTCTTCCCCAAGGACAAGAGCAGTCACTGGTGCTGAATAGTAAACTGGCCAGTTGAATGCTTGCTGATTATCATGCTTGGGTACGGATTTGGTACAAGGCTGGTCTCTGAATCCAGTGCTACACACCTCGGTCATGTAACTTGTGTAGATATCCTTTCTTCAACACAGGTCTGTAAGGAAGTTCACAAGACACTCTGGCCTTGCATCTTCAGCTTTTAATGCCAGGAGAACTTTCAGGGACTTGTATAGACATATTTTAATACTAGAAGTAAATATTGTCCCTACAGACAAGGTCAGTGGTCACCTGTTGGTGATGCAGGATCTAGTCCCTGATCTGAGAGTCTCAGTTCTTGAAGAAGTCGGGAAATATCCTTCACACCCCTTTTTCTGCTGTGGGAATTGAGAGGGAGGATGTGAGAGTTGTATAAACACATCAGGAGTCCCATGGGTATACCCCTTTTCTTCCACTCCACACTGATGAGCTTTCCATCACACGTGTGCCAGGCCAAGATTATCTCCACATGCAGATACCACAATTCAGCTGCCATTTGTCATGCTGCTCTGCCTCAAACATGTGCTCTGCTTCCCACAGTGTGTCCTTTTGCTCAGAGAAGGGCACAGGTACTGGCATTCTTTCAGGTCTCTGAGCCCAAGTGTATTAGAGACATTGGGTTTCAGCCCTTCAGACCAAGGTCCTGATGCTCTCTGGTTGCACACAAACATAGCGAGGAGCTGGGGGTCAGATCTTGAGTGAGAGCATCTCAGGACTGCCTCACATTCATGCTTATGTTCATGAGTTCATGACCAAGCAGGCTAAGAGTGAAACTGCTTGAAAGTAGCACGCTTCTCCTCCCATCCTCTTCTCTGGGCCTGTGACCATCACCGGCGGGGAGAGAAAGTGAACACCTCTTCCATCTCCTCCCACCTAGGGCCCCAGGTTTGTGGAGAGTGAGAGCGCCTGCAAATAACTCAGCTTCCTACTACTTTTATTCACTTTCTTCCACAGCCTGCAGCGCTAGAGAATCCCTGCTCTTGAACATTTTGTGCATTTTTGTGTATATTCCATGTCTTCTGCTTTTATCAGGCAGATCTATCAGGTGGCTCTCAGTGGGACAGAAGTTGGAAGGGAAGAAACACTGAAATAGAATCTGCTGTGCAGGTGGGCTTAACACTTTCTGCCCGGCACAGTGACTCCATTGCAATACGTGATCCCAGAACTTAAATTCCTTGTTTCAGTGCCTCTCCTGTTAAACACAGTTACGGTAAGTAACCCGAGGGCAGCATCTAGCCTACAGCAAAGGTATCACTAGGGATGTTGGAGGAGGAACAAAAACAGCTTGATGCTTTACCATCAGGCCAAGGTTGCCATTTTGGTACAAAGCAAAGCCTCTAATAGACTGGTAATGTGAAGAAATTCAATAAAAAGATCACTGATACAATAAACAGTGGTTCCCCGCAGAGCCATTGTAACAGACGTTTTTCGGAGTAGAACCGCAATTTAAGGGGAAGATAACGGCAGATACAGCACAATGTTGTAGTTTTGAGAAACGTGTGTATATGTACGGCAGGAAATTCAAAGGTTAAAGCACATTATTTGGAAAGTACCAGAAATAACCTGAAGAGTGTCTAGAGATCTTCACAATGCATCCTGGCAGAAAGTGCACTTTGGCGGCCAGTAGGGCCATCTCTGCCCTCATCCTCTCACCTCCTGCTGGGTCTACGCCCTTCCCACCATTCCACTTCAGAGGACCATGGGGACAGGACACTGAGATGGGTCTACTGAGCCCTCCACTGAGCTTGTCCCTGGTGAGTCGGATGGTTTGTAAACCACCAGCATGGCATCCCAGTGAGCTTGGGTCTCTGGCCCCGTCTGAGAGCTAGCAAAGAGAGTGGATGTGTCAAGCACAACCACAGCTAATGAGATGATGAATCGTGGGATAATTCAATGCCGCACCTTGCCTTTGCACTTCACAATTCTTCACTCTCTCTGTATTTAGTGAAAGCATTCCCCTGTTCACCTCTGCCACCCCAAAGAGACTATCAGTGAACATGCAACTGAAAATGAGAAGTTTCAGCAGCACCACTCTTCTCTAACGAAAGCAGAAGGGAGACAAAAGTTCAGCTTGACCCAGCTTTGAGGGCTGGAAAAACTTACACTGCCCTAACACACTGATCTGGCCCAAACAACACCTTTAACCAAACCCCCAACTTTGCACTTTTACCTGCTGCTTTAACGCTGCACAGTGGAGCTCATGGGTGAGCTCGCATGCCTCTGTCACCATTACAAGGACAGGAAGGTAATCAGTAGAACACCTCACACATATCACTGACACTGTGGTTTTGTTCGGCTTTTTAAGTTACAAATGGCACCGTTCCTAACAATGTCAATGTCAAGGAGACTAAAAGTGCCAAATTCTCAGTAATGCAGCATCCTAAGCAGTCAAGTCTAAAACCTGTGCTGACAGCAATTGTTTGTGTGTATCAGACAGGGTCTGGACGCGGCCATGGTGTTATACCTGTGCAGGAAGCCCTTTCTTCTCACTCCATGAAGTTGTTGTTTTAGTATATTCTCAACAAGTTTCCGACAGAAATTAAACGTACTAAGGCAGTCTGTGTGTTTGTGCATGGGTGTTTGTTTGTCAGATGATCAGTCAGACCGTTCTTCCTTCTCCCACGGGTTTGGAAAAAATCGATTTCCAGTTGCAGTTGACAAAGAGTATCTCCCCTACTACTGTTAAGCAAAGCTAGCTGGATAGGGGAGAGCTGGCTCTCTGTTAGGAACTACATTGAGAAAGTCTTCAACGTGTCATCAGTCCTTACCAGGAATCAAAAAATCTGCCTTACAACTTCTTGCAGATATGCAGATCTAGAAAACACAGTCTTCACTGAATTGACTGAACAGATCCGTCCTTGTTTTCAACTGTAGCAGCTGCACATCTTCACTAGTGACCTGCCACAAGTTTTACTTTTATACTGTTTCAGGTACCACAGTCCACAACCAACTTCATTTGATTCTCACAACAAAAAGCAAAAACAAAACAACAAGAGGGAATCAGATGGGTTTTCTTTGCTTGATTAGCTGAACAATAAAATGTGTGCTTTGCACTCTTTCTTTCCCAAAGTGATCCCTCATCTGAAGGAATGTGCAGATTTCTCTGTCTGAAGGATAAATAGGAAAAATGATGGTAGACATGCATACTGCATTGCAGCTGCAGGGCTGGTGATACCAAGAAGTTACTCACAGAGCACTTTATTGCTTCAGCTGAGATCTTGGGCACCAGATTAAGCTGTGCTCATGCTAAGAGTTCCTGGGAAATGCTGTATCCTCATGATCCATGTCAAGAGCATCTTGTGTCTAGATTTGGTGTAGAAATCTGTAGATTTGGTGTAGAAATTCCTGGTGCCCTCAAAACCAGGAATCTGTTTCAGGACAAGCTGAGAGCAGGTGCCACCCATGGAGTTACAATGCAGTGCTCCTATCAGTGCTGCCAGTGCTGTAAGCCACAGAGCCTGTTGAGTCTTCAGGCATTGCCTCCTGCTCTGATCTCCAGCCCAAGCCTCACGCACAGGCCTCTGCAGCAAACCCCCTTCACACAAGCTCTGCAGCTCCCACCGATCAATATTGCCCAACACTCTGGGGACATGCAGAATCACAGGCCATTTCTCTGGGACTTGCTGGTGTGATCTGAACAGGTGCTGGTGGAAATGCTGAGATGCTCAAAGCCCCAAGACACCCATTCCTTGGCCCTCCCTCAACTCTGGTGGGAGCCTGCAAGGTGCAACTCGTGCAGACTGTAATGACCAGGACAAGGGAGCATCCAGCCTATCCTCACCCTTGTTCCTCTTCAGCAGGGGCTGGCTGGTCAGATTCCCCAGTTTCCCTCACAGAGGGAGGCCGTAACTTTCTAGTCTTCACGTAGCTAGCAAGAGCATCCAGGTGACACCTCTGATACCCCTGGACCATGTCAACTGCGGTGAGGACAGAGGTGTTGTGCTCCAGACCACTGCCTTTCTAAGTGAGTGCGTGATGCTAAGCTGGATTCTGAACTGAAATGCTCTGCCAGAAGCGGCTTTCAGGATCCAGTATCACAACCTCCTTCAAAATGGCTCCACCCATGCCTTCCAATCACTGTTTTGCTACAACATTCTCTCTTCTTGAGATCTGATATCTTCCAAGATCCAAACTCTGGGCTGGACTGACTGTGACTGAAAACCCATCCTCCTCCCACACCTTTTTTCCACTACCTGAAACCAAGATCCCTTTGTTGTTATAGGAGGCCCCATCCTGCAGGTTTATTTAGTCCTCAAAAAGGAACTGCTTGGGGACCTGGGATTAGACTCTTGCAACTTTCAGTCAGCAAAACCTGCTGATGGATGCGTGCTTTGGCCTTGAGCTGCTCTAGGAGAGAAGGATGCAGAGCATGGTGACCACTGTGTGCATAAAAGGAGATTCTCGTCTTCCTACCCACACCAGCGGTCATCCAGTCCAGACCAGACAGGAAATGTGATGTGCTGCATTTCAGAGAATTCTATTTGTGTATGGAAAAAGAGTGGCTGGGAGGGACACATGTGCGTGCAAGCTCATTTGTGAACAGGGCAACCAGTGAGCCATGGATTTGTATTTGTGTATCTGGATTGGCTTGGGAGAGAAAGGCAATGGGTGTTGGGGAAGATGATGTCTGTGGTGAAAGGCACTTCTAATATCAAATGTTTGCTGGAGAGCTGCGAGGGATTGTCTGTCTGCATAGGTGAGGGCACACTGAGCCTTAGAAGCTGGACGTATTTTTTGTGTCCCTCTGGCCCGTTGAACGGACAAGCCATGTAAAGCAGGCACAGCAGCTGTTGTGGGGTAGCATAGCCTGGCTGGTCTGACTGAGAGGCTCAGGTTCTTTCTTCTGTGGAGCAAGCAGGGTGTTTTGCTGGGTAGGCACTATACAGGACAGGTGTTCCTGTGGTGTCACACCATCTGCAGGTGTGAAGGCTGTGCCTCCAGCTTTCTCAGCCGCAATGCTGCGCTGGTTCCACTCCAGCTCTGACCCAGGATGGGTCCTCTGAAACTGGGGCACTGGTGGGGAGGCTGGTTTCTTTCTGCTGTTGCTTAGGTCAATGACTCGAGCTTTTTTTCACAAAGTGATCCATGGTATTTCTACAGCAGAGTGACTCCTACCTCAATTTCAAATTGACCTGTGCATATGTGTGGATGCCAAAAGTGAGCCTGCCTGTCTGAGTACCTGAAAGAGGAAGCTATGAGTCTCTTGATGGTGTCTGGAGAGGATAGGTCTTTTTCCCTCCCTTCTACTTCCCAGTAATAGTTGCAAACTGGTCCCTAGCATATCTGAGCATTGCAAGCTAACACCTGATCCCTCCACCCTTGTTTCTGCACCTATTGCTTTACCAGCAGGAAGTAGGACGTGGTTTGGGGCTTTTTATTCTCGGCCTCGCTAGCCTTTTCGATACTTCGGGGCCTCGTCTCAGTCTGACAAGGCAAGCAAGCAGCAGCTTCCTGTGCAAAGGTGAGAGGGAGAAGGCAGAGAGAGATCGAGCACACTCGAGAGGAACAGCTCCACAGCAGACCTGCCCTTCTCCTCATGCCAGCGGTGCTGGTTGGTGGGAGGACATGCTCTGAGCAGAGCTCCCCCCCAGACCCTCTCCCTGCTCCCTGTTGGACAGCCAGCGTCTGCATCCGTCCGGCCCGGGGACCCCCTTCGCCTGGAGCGCCGGGTGCCTGGAGCTGGAAGGTAAAGCGAGCGGTGCCAGCTCTGTCCCACACGGGGGGTGGCTGATCTGAGAAGTGTCTTGGAAGAAGTTTCGCTCTGTCAAACTGATTCTTGTCGTTGGGGAGGACTGAGCATGTAGTTATCTCTCTGTCTTTCCACAGTCCTTTCAAATCGTACCCCACATCTCAAAACGACCTCGGCTGGTTTCTTTCTCTCCCTTTCTCTTCCCTTTTGTCTACGAATGTGCTGTCATCCTGTTTTTCTTCCTCTGATCCTAATCTTTTATCACAAATGGAATCTACAGCACGCCTCATGCCAGCCTTTTAAAACCCCCCCAGCTCCCGCTCCCCCAGCAGTCCCCAACAGGGCTCAGCCTGGTGCCCAGCCCTGCCTGCTCTGTGCTGCATGCTTGCTGAGAGGTGAGGATGGTCCTTTCTCCTGCGGGCAGAGGCACACCTTGAGGTATGGGTATCCCGGTGGATGGGGAGAGGGGGATGCTTTCTTGAGAAGCCCATAAGCCCTGTGAGCGTGGTATGGAGCATGGCTGTACAGGCTTTGCAAGACAAGCAGCCGCAGAGGAATGAGAGCTGCTGCAGAGTTACCTGAATTTTCTGCTATACCTGAAAGCATTCCAGCACAGGGGCTGCTTGGCAAGGATGGTGCATCGTTTGTGTATGACTGTAATATTTTTTGGTACGGTAAAGCTCTGCCTTTCCAGAACTTGATGAACTTCCCCCTGATTTTACCTTTTTCCCTGTCCCAAACAAGTCATTCAAAATCTGCCTCCTAAGATGACTTCTGTTAGTTGCAGCCTTCTCACTCAGCAGTCACCTAGTGATATCAGCTCTAGGGCTTACCAAAAAAAGCCACTCATCGAGACACCAGCCGCGAGCAGCCACGGCAGGACTCTCTACCTGAGTCAGCAGGCAGCCTGAAACAATGCGCACAGAGCACTCTGTGCACACGCACATTTCCAGAAGACGTTACTTCTGCAAACAGCCTGTCTGTGCTGTGCTGTGGATGGTTTCGGTGCTGAGCAAAGCGCCCCGAGGCAGGAAAACAATGGGATGCTGAGGAAAAGCAGAGACTGGAGTGGAAGGGGTATGAGTTTCCGAGCATGGAAGATTGACATTGGTTTTGTGCCCTGGGACAGTGGATACCTCCTGTGAGACGACAACTTCTTAATTAGTATCACTAAAGTACGTTGTGCGGGGGTCTTCTCTCTTTCAGTGTGCCCCCAGCACAGATGAAGCCCTCCTCGCTGCCTCTGTGCCACCTCTGGCTGCTCAGCCTCATGCCTCTGTCACTGGCATTGGACTCTAAGCAAGGTAAGAAGCGATCCCTTTCACTCCAGACAGCTGGACGAGCAGGGAGGGTCAGGTGGAGCAGTGTCAGTGCCATTGTTGAGAAATGCCCATGCTGTAGCACACAACCAGAGGAGGTTGCAATAATTAAAGAATTTTTAGGAGCATGCCAACCTCTAAGGGCAGTGAGCAGCTGGAGAAGTGAGTGGCTCTGCCTTCCTTACCTGGAGACAGCCATACAGCAGAGATTCTGTCTATTGTTCGGGATGGGGCAGAGTTGTCTGGGGTTGATGTTTGCTGCTGAATGCCAGAAGTCATTGCTAATTCAGCCACAATGCCGTCCATCTCTTCCCTGCTGACAGGCAACTCCAGTCTCACTTGTTGGTATGACTCGCGGGCAACTCTCCTTTGTGACTGGAAGCCAGGCAGGGATCTTGCCGATGCACCGTGCCATCTGGAGATTTCATCGAAGTACGAGTTGTGTGACAGGTGGGTGACTGGGAGGGCTGAGGAAAGACGATGCTTTGAATGAAAAGTGTCCTGGAAAGAACGTCAATGTAGGCTCCCTCTGACAAAGCCAGGCGTGGTGGAGTCACACAGCTGAAGGGTTTGCCTTTGCAGTCTGTCTGTCTCTGACCCCAGGTGAGCTGAGATGCTGGCCACTGCTCAGTGTTTGTCCCACACTGCCTAGCCCTGCTTATCTTCCAACTCTGTAATGCTGTCTGTGCTTCATTTTCCAAAAATCCTTCTTCCCTGGTAGTGACCTTCTGTTTCAAAGGCTGTTTTCAGCTGAAAAGGAGGGTGTGCAGAGGCAGGGACAGAGGGAGGTGGAATTAATGTTATATGGGGGCCTTCTACCCGTTGCCAGGATGGGCTGGGCATGACAGGAATGATGCACACAGAGCAACAGTAATTGAAGGAATATACCATTCCCGTTGTCATTTTTCTCCCCTGGCCCTTTCACCTCCCTGACTCAGTGATGTTTTCCTCTCTCAAGTATCACCCAGAGGAGGGGTAGGTGTGTGGCCAGTACTGCAGCAGGGGCTCTGTGGAGACCACTGATCCTCTGTGGTCTCCAAGTGTGACATCTTCAGTAAAAGGTGTTACTGTTCTACCCAGGGCTTCCGTGGGTGCCTGTCGTAAGAAAAGATCAGCGTGATTCTGGTAGTAGGTGGGCTGCTCCTGACATCTCCAGTGGGGTGAGATTGGCAACTATGTTCCAGGATCTGGCACAGGGACCTTGACAACCAAACATTTCTTTGCCTTATGGGATCAAATCAAAAATCTTGGATCTGGAATTTGGGTTGGATTTGGAACTGCGTCAGTGGTTGTCCAGGGCTTTAGGAAAGCCTGAGGCAAGGTCTACATCTTTCAATCGTCAGCAAATCCCAGGCCTGGTCTGACCCTACGACTGAAGAAGCCAGCTCAGTCTGACATGCCCTCATCAGCAATCCCATGGATGCTTTTCCACTCTGCCATCCCCTGTGCTATGTCTCAGATCAGGCTGTCCAGCTACACTTGGCAGAGCAGAAGAGAGGGCATGGCATGGTGCTGCCACATGAGGTACAGTCCTGGCTGGCTGGGATGTGACCTGGTTCGGAAGATACCTCTCGCTTGGTATCTGAGATGCTACAGGGCTGGCAGTGGGTTGAAAGAGATGGGTAAAACCCTAGAGGAACTGAAACAGGCACCTGTCTCCCAAATCAACAGGTAGCAGAGGAGGTAGCTGAAGTAGCTGAAGTCTCCTATCATCTTTGGCTTCAAATAGATGGGATGCATTTGTTCTCCGTGTGCTAGCACATAAAATTTGTCTGAGTGATGCAGTGGGAAAGGAAAGAGAGATTATAGCCTTGGTGTAAGCTATTGAGCAGGTATGGTAGGATGCAATATACTTTGAAAGGCCTTTAGTGTCGGACAAAATCTGGCTACATATAAAACCGACTTCCCAGCTCACTGGAATTCTCCTGCTTAAAACCCAGGTCCAAAAAAACTGAGCTTTGTGAGTTACCCAAGGTAGAACACATGACCGGACTGAGGAGGTGCATCAAGATTTTCAGCAAAAACAATGATGTGAGTAATTCATCTAGGATGTCCTGGCTAATGACAAGGTTGGTATGTCAATTTGAGGCATATAAAGAGTGTGACAGCCAAGAGCACTATAAAAAGCCTGAACCTAATCCTTGACTCCAGTTCTGGGCTTGGGCTTGTTGTGTGCTGCCCTGTGTGGGGACTGGCTTCGTTGTGGTGCCCTGATGCATGCAGAAAAGGTGCAGGATAGATCATACACAGTGTTTCATGAGACAGTTACCTAGGTTTGGCCCTCATCCCTTCCTCATGACCATGATCACCAGCTCTGAGGCAATCTCTAGATCTCATTTTTCTTGAAGAGTTCGGTACCGTTCATCAAATTATCAGCTACTGTGGAACCTGGTTAAACACGTCAAATGTAAGATGCAACAGCAGCACATCAATGAAACCAATGTTGATACAAATCCTCTAATTATTATTCGTTATTTAAATCAGTCCTTTTTTTTTTCAGGTTTATTGGGTAATTCCCTCAGTCATATCCAGAAATTACTGTAGTTTCAGTGTTTTCAGAAAAAGAGAAAAAAAAAAGAACTGATTCTCCTTATTGGTAAAGTCACAACCGGTTCTAACAGCAGTCAAGCTTTCTTACTTTCACACATCATACACAAAGACAAATTGTAGGGCTGGTAAACAAATCTGTAAACTATTCTTTCAAGCTCTTATTTCTGACCAAGTTTTTTGGCCTATTTCTTATTTAATACTGTGTGATGTACATGGCTCTTTAGCATCAAGAACCATGTAGAACCACGTTCTATCAGTTTGAGAGTTCTACTCATTTCAGGAGTAATGCTTAATGCCAATGTTATCTCAATCTTACCAACGAACGTGAAATATTTTCGTCAAAACATTTTGTCTCAATGTCACTCACTGAAAGTAACTTTTTCCTGCTTAGTCAGCACACACACAGCAATCCTATCAAATTAGCATACCAAAAATATTTTGTTCCCTGTTCTCCAGTGAACAACAACAAAAAAAATGAGTATATATCTTTGGTTCCTCTATGCAACACCGAAGCCGGTGCTTTTCAAACACAAGTGTCATCCATATTTATTGTCAGGTGTTCTTAAAGCTCTTACATGTAGGTAATGCTTAGAAATATGAATGGTTATTGATGAAGCTTCATTGTCACTGACGGTAAACTTTCCCTGCAGAATCAATGCTTCACGGTTACAGACTGCCTTAACATATCTGTACACTGCCAGACTGGGGAGAATGGGTCTGTACCTGCGCGGCTGGAGGACTTCATTCCACTTAAAAACAGTGAGTGCTCTTCTGTCTTGCAGTCCCTAGAGCTTCCCCATGAAGTGATAATCAGTTTCTCCTCCCCATCCGCAACTATGCAACACCAACAGCAGCCTTATCTCTTTTTGTTGTCCCCTGCCACCACTAGCATAGATGAAATAAACTGACTCCTGTCCCATGCACACCTAACGTGCAGTGTCCCATCCTGGCCTGTATCTGGGACACTGCTGAATGACAGTGCTTTGGGCTAGAAGTTCTGGCTTCAAACAAGCTATGACAGCTCCTCTGACCTTCTGAAAAATATGTGCTTCAAGAAGAAGGGAAATTCTTGCTGCTCTGCCCCTCCTACCAGATATGTTCTTCAACCCTCTTTTAAGCCAGCTTTGGCAAGAATCAATCTGCTGACCCAATTCAACTCACTAATCCAGCCAAATAATGTTATCTCATTTTTTTGCTGGTTATGTGAGTTTATTTGGCTTGAGAAGAGGTCCAATTAAGCTGCTGCAATGTGAGTCATAAGAAGTCATGGCTGGAGTCAGGGGTTGAGAAGGTTCACCCAGATGATCTGTGTAACTCCAACCTCTGTGGCTGTAGCTCTCTGAAAGAGCGGGTAAGAAGAAGCTGTTGCCCCAGCCATGCTCCTTTCCTGTCCATACAACTGCCTTGTGGATCACCCCTACAAGATAGGATGCATGGCCACGTGGGATGCACTGCCTGCAGTGGCCAATCTCACAGGCTACCAAAGGAACTGCCTTTAATGTAGTCCCAGGCCTTCTGTCACCAGTGACAGTGGGTGAGAAGGAGGAAAAAAAAGAAGGAACTCACTAAGGATCTCACTCGGTCATGGATGGCTGGGGTCTGTGAGCACAGCCTAGGCACCGTGGTGTTTGCCATCGGAGCCGGGCAACAGACAGTGCTCCGATGCAGGTGTCATTCCTGCTCTCTTTCTCTTTCCAGTAAAACTGAGGCCTCCAGGAAATCTTCAACTGGTTAGAAAAGCTGAAAACACCTACAACTTATCATGGAGCCTGAATATTTCCTCTCACTACTTGAATGGGAAGCGGAAATATGAAGTGCGGTACCGAACCACGCGTGAGTCATGGGAGGTGGGTACAGAGCGGGGCACTGGGACTCGACACCATACAAAACCTGGCCCTCCTTACAGCATCCAGGAACTTTCCCTCAGAATGAAACAAACTGTAGTGTAGCTGGAGGGGGGCTCCTCTCCTCCTTTTATATGTGTCATCTGCTGCCAGTGTTTGGTAGTGACATGGAGGCTGTTGGGAATCTTATTTTACTTGGTGCTGTCACAGTAGAAATCCAGACAGCACCAGGACAGAACTGAAAGGGATGAAAAATACAAAGCAAAGGAAAGTTTTCCTCTGGGATGAAAAATGCAAAGCAGAGATTTGTCCTCCAGTTGTGAACAAGCAATGCACAAAGTAGAGGAATCTGAGACAGGTCCTCTGAGTGCCTTGGAAAGGATGGGTATACGAGGCTGAGCCATGGCAGGATGCTGACAGTGCTTTAATTTTTTTTTTTTTGCCCTTATTCCAGGAGGCCAAGGCCTTTGTCATTGAGCAGGACCAGATGTGGGTACATTTTGAGAGACTCTTCCCCAACATGAAATATGAGGCAGCTGTCCGTGCAAAGCCAGGTGCTTCAAGTGCCCACAAGGGTGTGTGGAGTGACTGGAGCAAGACGATACTGTGGAGTACACGTGCTGAAGGTAAGCATCAGTCAGTCAGTCTGATGTTGGAGGGAAAGAGAGGGCTTAAAGAAAACAAGGCAGGATGCCCGAAGCAGGCTGGAAATCTGGGTGAGTAGGAAGGACTGCATTAACTGAAGAACAATAAGAAGATCAGAAACTATCTGTCCCTCCTAATGTGTCAGATCAGGCTGGCTCAACGGGGCTTAAGGACAAAGATTCCCAGTCCCAACAGAGTAAATGGCAGCAACTCCTCTGACTTCCAGAGGGTAGGCAAAATCAGTAAAGTACAAATCAGGGTCAGTTCAATTAAGTCACTGATCCGTGAAATGTAGTGAAACCTGACCCTAGGAAGCAAAGTCTCATGGAGAATGGAAGAGACTTACACGTGTGTAAGTCCCTTTCAAACAGCTCTGCTGAGACTTGCATCAGTCATTACCATGAACCACAGCATGGTGGACACCTGCAGCCTTGAAATACAGTGCCCTGAGCAAGTCTCTTCCGTGAGTCATGGCCTGTGGTCTCTGCCGCATCTTTCCTGGAAAATAAGCAGCTAGAGGTTATTCCTCTTCACGTCACCCCTGCTCTGCCCCTGCCCAGTTTCTCCCTGTTGTGCCTGTGCTGATATAAACAGAGGAGCTATGTTTAGAAAGGGCACTGCGTTGCTGTGGCGATCAAATTTTGACAGTGTGTGATGTCAATGAACGGGATACAGCCGCAACCGGTTGTCATAGCAACCAAGACCCAAAGATAACCAGGGTACCAGAGGCAGAGGAGACAAAGTGATCTCAGTAGCATCTCAAGGACGGGCAAAGAAATGGCTTTCTAAAACTGTCTCCTTTTATCTCTCTCTGCTTCCTCACAACTGCTCCAAAGGAGCTCTGCGAGCCCAGAGCAAGGGACACTAGGGATGGAGGGAGGTTGGGGTGGCAGGCAGAGGAGACAGGCACCAGAACAGCAAGACCAAGCAAAAGTGCCTTGGGGAGATGTGTGAAAGAGGCAGATAAATAAAAGTTTGAGATGATGCCAGGAAAGCTTGAGGAGTGCTGGCAGAGTTGGCAATGAGGCAGTTCAGTAGCTTTCTCCTATCCCTACAATCCAAGTACCAAAATTAGCACGTGGTGCAAGCTGTAACCTCCCTAAAGCTTTCCTCTGGCTACCCAAAGAAAGAGGCTAAGCCCTTGACCCCTAACCTCCATCCCTGCTGCCCTCTAACCTACACTCATGAACCTCATGACTCTATTTCCCCACCGACTCGCAATGCTGTTTGAATTCTCCAACCCCTCTTAAACTGATTTAAGGACTCCCTGCTTTCTTTTACAATGAATCGGGCAAAATGTTGGACACTTCCACCGGTACAGCGCGGCACCTCATCTGCAGCAACCCTCAGCTGTGGTGCTGTTATGAACAAGGAGTTCTAGCTGTTCAGCAAGAATTACCTGTTAAACCATGTCAAGGAGACTCTGAAACCCACCTCAGTTCAAAGGCATCCTACACATCAGAGAAAAACTCATTTATCTGATCTGTATATTCTATTCTACTCTATTCTATTCTATTCTATTCCATTCCATTCCATTCCACACCTCTCCACTCCACTCCATTCCACTCCATTCCATTATAACTGTATTCTACTATATTACATTACATTATACTACTTTGTATTTATTATATTTTATAGTAATGTATTACAATTAACATGTCATATTATAATAACATGGAAAGATCCACTTTGATCAGTTTGAACAGCCATGGAAGTGCTGCAACTCCAGCCTCCAGAGCCCTGGTTAAATTTTCATTGCAACTCCCTCTTTCTCTCTCATCTTGCAGAAAGACCCCGGCCCATCCTGCCAGCTATTATAGTGAGCACGTGCATCTTTGTGATCGTTGGGACTGCCTTCCTTATAAACTTACGGACCCTAAAATGGTAAATAAGAATGAATTTTCCTATTTGTTTCTCTCCTGTATATTGTGTGTCTTCTCACAATCATGTTTATTTTTTATCTAGCATTACTCAGCATACAGAAGGACTCAAATAGCTCATATTTTTGAGCTATTTCATAGCTGGTTCATAGCTCAACTTTTTGAGGCTGACATTTGTCTGGGTAGATGTATCATGCCTCAAGATGATGTCGTGTGCCACCATTGCCATATTGTGTCGTGCTCCTGAGACCTGGTGCTATGGCCCAGCTGAATCCAAGACAGCTACCCCAGCACTTCTATTGCCAATGAGTTAGAGCAGTTTTCTCTGGCAGAGATGTGCCAAAATCATCTCTGAAAACACAGGTCACTGGGTTGGACACTCTCTCAGTAAATAGGATGAAGCAATCCTATCACTTACATAGCTCCATGAGCTCAGTGAGGACAAGTGGTATTTGCTCTGTAGGCAAAACTCCTGAGTGAGGAGTACAATTCTTCTCCCTGGCCTGTGCAGTACTCATGTGTCTTATCACATGCTGGTAAGCATCTACATCACACCTCAGAGATCGCTTCCTTTTGTCAGCAGACACTGCTTTTAGTCAGGACTGAAAGCGTCTCTCAGGGCCACCCAGTGCAATAATACAGAGAGCGACCTGTCAGCACAGTGAGGTTAGAAGTGGCTTCAGGTTTTCTCATCTCAGGACACAGAAGCAGGGCACTGATGCTGGTGGCAGAAATGTTCTCAGGCAAGAAAGCAGCAGAGGTTGGGATGGCTTCTTTGTAAGGAAAGAAGGAGAAGCGTGTTAACAGAAGATGGATACTGATAAACTCACTGGTCACTGTGCTCTGCCTTGAGTCATAACACAAAGGTGAGGAAGTGCCAGCTATATGGCACACAGAGAGATAAAAAGGCCCTTCTCCACAGACTGTAATTAACTTGTGGGATTGGATGGAGGATAGTGCTGAGGTAAGACGCAAGGAAAGATTAGACATGCATGAATAAAAATAGCATCTACAGGGATGTAAGGTAGTTTATATTCAAAAACTAGAAAATTCTCATGCTTCAGAGAGGATATTGATTGCCTCCAGAGGTCGGGAAGGTCTCTTCTCAGAGCATCCCGCAGCAAAGCCTCAGCAAAGAGCTGACAGGACCAGCCGACCTCTCTGAGGGACTGAGGAGCAAATGAGATTACTTCATGCTGCCTCAAATGACAACACACTGGTTCCAGTAAAGCAGAGGTCACTGGACTGGTGTATGGCATGCTCGGATGGGCTTTCATGTACAGTAAGCTCTAGCTGCACCACACGGTATCCTGCTAACAGGACAGACAGTTTTTACATAGCTTTGCCAGAGAGATCCATCTCACACCATGTGGTCCTCTAAGTCATTGTGGTGTGAGCAAAACAAAGAGGGGACAGCTCACAGCAGCTGGGCTGTGGAAACAAGAGAGACCTGACCAGTCTTATAAATGAGCAAGGGGAGACGGAGAGGCTGAGGTGACCACCGAGGTAGGGAAGGCTGTGAACTGTTGGTTCTGGTTTCCTGGGGAAAAGACTAACTGGAGTGTATTTTCCAAAGTCAAGTTTATCTGCCTCACATCTCTCTCCTCTCTCAGCTGCTGTATTTCAGACCACTCAAGGGCAAGGAGAGCCTTCAGGCTCTTGCTTTACCTTCATTCCATGCCAGAGTAGCACCCATGACCTGCAATGCTCCTCCGCCACCACAGTGCCAAGGAGGCCAGGATCAGGCCCTGCTTCATTTCTCACCTCCTTCTCTCTTCTCAAGGTTTAAGAAGATATTGAAGATTCACATCCCAGACCCAGAGAAGTTCTTTCCCCCGCTCATCTCTGTTCATGGAGGTGACATTCAGGTATGGGCTGGATCCAGATGGTTGTTAGGGAGAAATGAGGGAGAGGAGGGTCCAGATGCACGTGCCTGGGGCAGACACCAGGTCCTCGGAGCTACATGTGCACACACAACTCAGGTGCCTGTAGCACCAGCTGCTGGGTTCTCTGCTCAAATTTTATTTTTTGACCTAAAACCTGACACTCGGCTGATGCGTCTCTAATTTCAGAACCGAGAAACGGCAAACCACGCAAACCTCAGCACGCTGCTCCCCTAGCAGGAGAGCCTGAGAGAATACAAAGAACCTGTGGGAGGGAGCTTGGCCTCTCAGATCCCCTTTCACCCTGCTTCCTTCCCTCCCCACCCTAGACTGCCCAGCTCTTCCCCAGATTTTCTGCTATTTCCCACTCCTTCTGGCTGTGAGCTTTACCTCTACCCTTGCCATTAATTACCATCATTCTGGATGGCACTTAGCCATTTTCTATGTCCTTCTTCCTTTTTCCTTTCCTTTTCGCCCCCTCTTTCTCCCTTCCCCAACCTCTTCTTGAGTACGGGCAGCTGCAAGAAGACAGTTACTATTCTGTGCAGCATTAAAGGGAGCATCAGATGCAAGATCCCAAGGGGGATCTCACTTTAAGAAGGGAGGAGACAAACTGCAGAGAGTCCGGAGGACAGCAGAGCTTTGGAAAAGCCTAAGTGCAAGAAGCCTTCGAAAGCTAAACCTACAGAGGAGTGCTGGAGACACTTTCCTAGTGTAGAAAAAAAAAACTAGAAAAAAATTGCTTCATAAATTCATTTCATTTATAAATGAAATTAAGTTGGATATTATCAAAACCAGTTTGTTTGTAAGGATAATGGCTAACAGCAGGATGTAACTTGTGATGAGTGCAGAAATCCAGGCACTGTCAGCTTGGAAGAGCAGCTTGGACAAAAAAGCTGCATGCAGCCATGCAGGTGTATTAAAAACTGGTTCACCACCTAGCAAAAGATTGCATGAGATGCATCTGAGTACTGCTTATCATGTTTCCACCTTCACTCCTCTTTCTGGTCTTGTCATTTTATCCTTTATTCCCTCTTTTTTTTCTTTTCTTTTTTTTCCCCTTCCTTTCACTTTAATCCCCCATCCTCAATTTCCCCCCTCTGAAACCCTGCAGATGAGACATCATGGATATGGATTTCCCTCTCCCCACCTCCTGCATCTCTTGCTTGGCTAGAAGAATGGCCACTTAATTGCTGTGGGTACTCAAAAGGAGAGGCATTTTGTTCCTCACTGCGTTATACTTTGAGCATAACAATCTCTCTCCTGTGTTTCTTCCCCATCAGAAATGGCTTTCCTCCCCATTCTCCACATCTTCTATGTGCGTGAACAGTACAACCCCAGAAATCTCCGTGCTGGAAGTGATGCAGAAGAACGAGCAGGAACCCCAGCTTCCCAAGGGTGCCCTGACGCCTGATCCTCCCTTGGAAACCAGTGGGCACTCCGTGTCCAGCTGCTTCACCAACCAGGGCTACTTCTTCTTCCACCTTCCCAACTCCTTTGAAATTGAGCCCTGTCAGGTCTACTTCACATATGAGCCTTTCACCCAGGAGAGCAATGGCAGCGAGGACAGCGAGACTTACCATGCTCTCCCCTCCCTAGACCTCTGCACACTGGCAGAGGACGTGCCTGTGTTGCCCCACAACTTCCTTCACTGTATAAAGGGGATGCAGGGCTTCCAAAATATCTCCTTTGTTGCAGAGACACAAGGTGAAGCCCAGCGGGCCATGGCTCCCCTGCCAGGTACAAGTACCTCACCGGCACCAGTTCTGAGGCAGGATGAGAAGGTGACTGACAAAGCAGCTTTACAACCCGCTGAGGCCCCATGCCAGCTGGACACAGACTTTCCTGACCCACCAGATGTGCACGACAGCAATACTATTGATGTATCCGTCAGCCCTCCCACTGATCCCAGTGCTCCAGCAGCACATGCTACCTCTTCCTTTTCTCAGCCTACAACTCTAAGGCAAACTCAGAATGAGGATCTCTGCAGAACAACCTTTTTCAGCCAGGTCCCGAACACCGGTGCCTACCTTTCTCTGAAGGACCTACAAAGCCAATACAGCCATTGCTCTGTCTAGGATAAGCTTGGGGGAAATCTGCAGGTGGGAAAGGCCTTCTGTGCACTGGGGGCTAGATGGACATTTCTTCTATACAGAGCATGAACGTAGTCTTCAGTCACAAACCCACTGGAACTGTTCTATAAGAAGGCTGGAGAACAGTTACTGTAGAGGGATGCAAAACCAGAGAAGGAATAGGCTGGACTGGGTGTGAATTCATAGATGGCTACCAGGGTTGCACTAGTCCTCTGGACAGAGCATCAGTGAAACAGACTGCTGGAAATGAGAGGACATTTTGCATGTAAAGCTGGACTAGCAAACAGTAAAGTAATGTGTGTAGAATAATATGTTCAGTGGCTATAAGCTAATAGAAACAAAGAAACAGAATTCTTAGGCATACAGAACAGCAAGGACTCATCTCCATAACTGAACTTTTTTCTCTGCTGCTACCGGATTTGGAAGCATAGAAACCCTTCCCCACACTGCTCAAGTACTATCCCAAATCTCACCAACATGTTTTTTCCTCCTCAGCTCCCTGTAGGAGGGTGTGCTGGCACTTCAATGCTCTGCATCTTGGTGTGAAAACAGCACCCAGCTTTGATGCTGAGCAGCCGCATGTTCCATTTGCCTTGTCCCTGCCTACAAACCTCTAATGGGAGGGAGAAATGCCTAAAGAGGTGGATATGAGATTTTGTACAGCCAACAGAAACACTTCCAGTGAGTGCTGGGGCTGATGACAAAATGCATGAGGACATTTCTTCCTGACCAAGCAAGGGCGTATTTTCTTTTTTCCTGTTATGTCCCTCTTCACTTCAAGTTTTAATCAGAGTACATTCTAAGCTGCTCAGTCCACTTTTAGACTCAGGTCTGTAAGGTTAGCTCAGAGCCGTAACTGTGTCAGCTGTCTGAGCAGTGCAGTGTAAGAAGAAATCCCCATTATTGGGTTAAAAATACTGGGGAAATCCCCTCCCCTTCCACTTTCTCCCCCAAGTCTGATGATGGCAGTAAAAAGAACACACACAATTTCCCATTCTTGCTGCAATATTTTTCATGAAATCGAAAGCCTCTCTGCCTTTCTGGCAAAATACAGTTATTTGACTACGATAAGCTGATTGCAGAGTAGTTCATTCCACATCCTGTATTAGTGGAAAACATCTCAATGGTGCTGCCCATTCCTTCCATTGCTCAAGGGAAGCCATTACCTAGTTAGTGGCAAAGATGTGGTAAATGAGCCCAGAAAACTAACTCACAAATCAGCACCTTCGCTGAAAAGAAAACCTCAATCCACTCACCAAAAAAAAAAAAAAAAAAAAAAAAAAAAAAAAGAGGAGAAGAATTGAAAGAATTTCTTTTTTTTTTTTTTTTTTCTCTGCATTTGCTGATCTGGGTTGAGAAACAACAAAATACCAGAGAAAAGGAGTGTTAAGGCAAAGCAAGACATGCTGTTCTGCTTCCATCCATCCCTGAATTTGACATCTGTACTGTCTCCTCTCTTGCCGTCCTTTTGGACTATTCAGAAGTAGGAAAATATCAACCCTGTGCTAAAGATCTTTCTTCTAGGAGTTTTTAGATCAAAAACCTTCAGAGATATTAAACTTCTTGGTAATTTTGTCATCCCTTTGAGTATCACCTAGAGTTAACTCTTCCCTACCTCTGTCTGTAGAAGTGTTGATCTTCTCCTTTGTCCCAGCCCCACACTGTTACCTGACCTTGCATTATGCAACCTGAATGCCATTAGGAATCCCAGCTATTGGCACACTGTCTTGGATTTCGCCTCAAAAGAGCTGCTGAAAGGACTTGACACTGCCTGCAATTATAAAGTTGGGGCAATTTTTATCCTCTTCTCATCATCTTCTTCACCTGTCTCTGGATGTGGACTGATCCATTGTCTCCAGGAAACAGCAGGTGAAGAAAACCCCACAGCTTCCCAGATAAGCAAGCACAAGATTTGCCCAGCTCTTTGCTGTGCTTTGAGACTCTTTCCCGATGGAGCTCAAAAGGAGACACTGAATCCCTTGCCCCAACAGGAAAATTGTTATCTTACATAGGCCAAGGATGCTAGCTGTACTGGTGGTTCTCCTGTCTCTGTCTATACAGGGACAGGAGCTTCTCATAAGCTTCTCAGTTATTCCTGCTGATACATTGAGCACAAAAACACCTACCCCCTTTTCCTCTTTGTAAATAAAAGAAATATTAAGTAATCTTCAGTGTTTTACTGTCCTTTGGGGTGGGGAGGGAGGCTTTTCTAAATATGGGACTAGGTAAAGCTATGTTGGGACCAACATACCTTCAGCCTTCTTCCTACTCCCTTTCTCAAGGTGCTCAGCCACCCAAAACAGGGGGCAGCTGCCCAGGGCAACACTGCACTGCGTGAGCAAGTGGGTTTTGAGGCCAGGGCACAGAAAGGGGGTGTTTGTAAAGAACATTCGCCTGGAGAACTCAGCTGCAAGTATACCATCAGAAGCCCTTTGCAGTGAATGATACATCCCCTACAGACTTCAGCAGGTTCTGAGTCAGTTCCAAAGTTCAGGCAAAGAGGACTAGGATCAGACTCCACCGATGGCCTTGGTTAAGAATGGTGGAAAGATGTGTTAGCTACAACAAACACAGAGAGTCTGGGGCAGGGGACAGAAGGTTTAAAGAGGCAAATCCTTTGGATACTGCAGTAAGAAGAAGACAATTTTACTGAGATGTGGCCAGAGAGCAGAGCTGGAAGTGATCCCGCTGCGGGCCCCTGGGGACCACCATCCTGCTGGTTCAGTGTTTTTCCCCCTTCTGAAAATGCTGACAGATTTCGAACTGGCAAGCTGTTAGCACTGCATTAGCAGCCACATTGGGTGTGAATGTGTGACACACTGCGGCAGGAAGTATTCAACATAAGATCTGTCGATAACCGGACCTTTCTTCCAGGAAGGCAAGGTCATGTGGTCTCCTGTGTGAGTAACCCCGGTTGTGAATACCAGAGGCGTAACACTCAGTGACGTGGGGCTCTTTCTCTGCTGGGTCCCCAAGAGCTCTCTGGAAATGTCGCACGGGGGAACTTTCCCCTCCCATGTGTGCTGAGGTGAGCACACAGTGCAAGCTAGACCACAGAGAGGTGAGTGTCCACCAGTACCATAATCATAGTGAAACTGAACATCAATGCTGTTCAGAAAATTATTGAGCTAAGAGCCACAGACGTGAGCCCTCTCTTTATCTTAAGCCCGGAGACAGCAAAGATAGCTGTCACATCTCTCATCTCCCTCTTCCAAGGCACCTTATTTACAACACCACTCTCAGCCTCCCCCTTTCCTCCTATTTTTTTACTATGGGGAAGCACAGTAAAAAAGTAAAGGGTATTTGCAATAAAGGAATTCCTCTGAAGTCAAATCTGATCAAGGTTTTGGGTCTTTGGTTGATTCAAAAGGTTGCGGTGATAGATGTGGTATGCTTAGATAGATCAGATTGAAATTCTGTATATTTTGTTCTGCTGAAAACACAAGAGAAGGAAGGTGCTTCTTTCCAGGAAAGATGGATACAAAAACGTAAGATCTCTGGCACTGGGAAATACCCTCAGCTGGATTCTGATCCACCATGGCAAGCTCTTGTATACGCTTTGGAAAACCATACATATACATATGCTTAGAGATGCAGATAGTCTTCAGTTATCTAGGGAAATTCTGGCTCAAAGGCACTTCTGAAAATGAGATCTAGTCACTTAAATCTCTTAAACAGTTCTGATAGCATTTCTTATTGCCATCGCATGCCTCAGTTTCCCACATGTACATCAATGACTTAGTCAGAATAACCACATTGACACGTTCCCAGTCAAACGCTGCAGATTTCATACACATTCAACATTTTTCTACTAAAATCTACCACAAGGCAACTACGGCAGAGATGATGGGACCCAACTCACTGTGGGACACCACTGCAGACTGCAAGGACCTGTCTGATGAGAAGCACTGTGGTGAGGAAACGCTCGGTCCCACATCAGTCAGGCAGGTTCAGGATCCCACTCAACCCCATGTTGCTGCCCCATTGGCTGGAACTCAGACCCAGGTCAAGAGTAGTCCATGTGCCCTCCCTCCCACTTTACTGACAGGATAACTCTGTTTACTTTGTTCTAGCTGGAGCGTGGTTGTTTTTTGTGAAAAATAAGGGGCATGGACAGAGCTGTGGAGCCGTAAGCAGAAGGTGTTGCAGGCAAGGTAGGAGAGGAGGAGCTGGGAATAGACAATGGCAGGTGTTGCGGGAAGGAGTGAGTAGGGGGGAGCACAGTAGCAGCAGACTGGGCAGCTAGGAGCCCAGGAAGAGCAGGGGGAGCGCTGCAGGTCAGGACTGACAGACATCGTGCTTTGCTTCCATCTGCACAACCGCTGCTGTAACTGCACCCAGCCTGCTGCCACCTTCCCTTTTTCGAGCCATCTACACCTGTCAGCCAGGCAGCTCTGCCTGCCCACACCCAATGGGACTGAGGAGGGTGGCTAAGACGTACAACAGTCGCTCAGCAACTCGCTGTCCCCTGAGGAGGACAACACGAGCTGCCTGCACCAGCCTCTTGGGTTGTTCTCGGTGCAGCTGGAGGTGCTCCTAACCTGACTTTTCCTCCCTGCTCAGCCTGCAGATCTTCTCCCCCTGCAAGCCTCTGAAATCTCTGAACTCCCACTGCACAGGGTGTGCTGACCCGCTGCAGCAGGACGGCGTGGGACAAAGGCCAAGCTGAAGGGACATGGCATCAAATTATTGATCGCTGAGGGGACCTTGAGCTTGGGTAAATAGATACCCCCTTCTCTCCCTGCCATGCGTGTGTGAGCTGGCTTGCGTGGGGGGCGTGGGCTCGGCCTCGCGGGCAGCAGCAGGTTTCAAAGGTAGGTCTGCAGCTCCGGGGGAAACCCCAGTGCCTACAATTAAATCTTGAAACAAAGAGGTTCTTCTACTGTTGTTTCCTGCTCTCTTCCCCCCACCCCTCGGTTTGTGGTTCTTTGCTTGTACCTGCTGTTTCTGAAAGGATCCTATGGTAGCGGAGAGGTGCCCTCCTGGAGTGCGGGTTCAGTGGGGAGGAGACCCTCCCTTGGGGGACCCACAGAAAGGCAGCCCTACAGGGAAGTCCATGCTAGGCCTGTTGGTACTGCATGCCTCAGAGGAGTGCCTCAGAGCAAGCAGGTGTGCTGCTGTGTGTTGGAGTTTGCCGAGCTAGGTTTGATTTTCTGGAGTGAGTTGCTTGGTGTTTACATTCTGTGAGCACCTCTCTGTGCTGCAAGCCAGCCTGGAGTGTCTGTACTGAGGGGCTCAGTAATGGGGGGAGAGGAAATAGGTTGAGAAGCCCCTGTCCTATGAATGTCCTGAGGATGAAAGTTGTCTGGGTGCTCTCCCTGCACGAGCATAGCTACTGGGTGAGGGCCAGCACAGGCTGAGCCCTGGGATTCACGGCCTGGTGGGAATGGCATGGTTTGTTTGCTTTTAGGGACTGAGAACGCAGTGGCACAGCAGGCAAAGTGCAACTGCAGGCTCCCAGGCTGCTGTGTGCAACTTCTTTATGAAACTGAGGGTACCGATTTTCTTTTGTGCTGATCTCTAGGTCAACACAACACCAGTCCTAAAACCATCCCCAGCCTGAGAGGACAACATTCTTGTCTATGGAGAATGTTATTATTGTACTCGCTTGTGTTTTGGGCAGAAGCAAAGGAAATCCAGGGATTTTCTTTGAAAACTGGGGGATGCCCAGGTGGAGTAGACAGGACAGTGTCCTGGAAGCCTTTCTTCTACTGATATAGAAGCTTAACTTTCATTGGCACTGAGCAAAGTGTTTGATGGTTAGCCCACAGATCTCTTGGGGCTGTAGATCTGGGGAGGGGACCACAGAGCTGACAGTGCACCTCCAGAGATGGACGTAAAAGGCTGCTGGAAACTCAGCCTGACCATGGTGTGCTCTGTTCACTAGATACCCCTGATGGAGGCTGAGGAACAGGAGGAAGATGGCAGCTCCCTCTCAAAGAGTGAATCAGAGACTAACTCACGTGTCTGCCTCCGCTATGTGTCTCTTGGAATAGTCTTTCTTTTGCTGGCCGGAGCTGCTGCAGCAACGTGGTACTTCCTAGGTAAAAATTCAACATATTTTATCCCTACACAGAAGGTTGATGAGGTACAGAAAAGGCAATGTCCAGCCCAAAGAGCGTTTGTGACTTTTGGTGATCTTTACAGATCAAATCTGGGCAAATTACTGGGCAAATCCCTCTCTCCTTTGTATCAGCAAGGTAACCCACTGGTGTCTTCTGTTGGCAGACTACAGACCGTGGCACCTGGAACCAACCGTCCTGCAGTTTTACTCCGGCAGCCTCCAGGTCCTCAATCGCCGATACTTCCCAGAGCTCGGGCAGGTGGAGTCCAGAGCCTTCTGGCTGGAGTCAGCTAAGCTCCAGAGTATGGTGAGGGCAATTTCATGACCAGAGCTGGCCCTGAGGCAGTTCAGTGAGTAAAAGAGGAGCGGGTCAGGTACCCTCATCTGAGTGACAGACTCGGTGGGTCTGTACAGCAAGAGGGATTAAACTAAGAGTTGGCTGTATGTCCTTTGTCACTGTAACATTGCATGGTAGTTATCAGGCGACTCTCTCATTGCAGTTGAAGGATCTCATTCATTCCACAGAGCTGGGTCGATATTACAACTCAAGCACAGTGTATGCCTTCGGGTGAGTAGCACCCACAGCATTTTTGCATGTTTGTATGAGAAAGTTTTCAGTCCACTGTACTTGGTTTCGTTGAAATCTGGCCATGGCAAACTGCTGCAGTCCCCGCTATGAGCTCTAGGCTGGGCTGGACGCCTGCATCCAGAATGACTCCAGCATGACAGAGCTGTGGACATTTTGATGTTCATATTCATTCATGGTCGAGACGAAGCCAAAATTGAGATTTTTTTCTCAAAGGGACAAAAGTTCAAGCAAGGGAAAATATTGACTGGGAAGAACTGAAAAAAAAGTCTGGGCTTGGCATTCTCACTAGAAACTAAGCAGCTGGAAATTAGTTTCTCTAATTCAAGAAAGTCACTTTTATGGCCTGTTTCTAGGCACCAGATGGGAGAGGCCAGAATGCACCATGGAAAAGGTATTTCAGCCAAGAAGCGTAGTCCACCTGGGAATAGAGTAACAGTGGAATGGGACAGATGTGGGACCACAGCTTTGCAGGTCGTCACAGTAATTCAAGGAAGCAGGAATAACTTCCAAACCGACACATATGCTTACTTCTGATTTTTTCTCTTTTCCATGGAAAACTACACCCCTAAACTTGTCCTTCAGCAAAAGACAAATCCAATTCTGATGTAACTCCATTTTCAACTGGGAAAAGTTTCATTTTCAATTCTTCCTCTAGCTTTTTACAAAGTTTTCCTTCCCCATCTCTTCCCCCTCCCCCGGCCAATTTTCTGTCAGCTGGTTGAACAGAGCCTTCCCAGTCACCATCTCCTGCAGCTTGAGCCTGCCCAGCATTAATGGCTTGTGGTAAGGTAGAGTTGTCATAAATCATTCCCTTGTCACCACCAAGAAATGATACAACAAAGTCTCGTGTGGTCAGCAGTATACAAAGGTCATTTCTACCTGAAATGATGACTGCTCATTGAACAAGTCTTGCTTAATTATCACGTTTATTTGACCATGTATGGTCACCACTAGAGCCAGATGGCACAAAATGGCTCCCTCCCGCAAAGGACTGAGCTTTAACTAGCACCATGGCCACAGCAGCTCTTCTGCACCACTCACAGTGGTTCTTCTGGGTCACAGCAATGAGCTTGGGAATCCACACAACATGCTTGGACTTGTGGATAAACAGTGAGGGTGTAATCTCTGGGGTTTGCAACTCCAGGAGATATTTAACATGCTATTTCTCCATTAGGGAAGGGGCTCTGACCTTCTTCTTCTGGTTTACCCTCCAAATTCCCGAGAGTCAGCAGAAGGAGATGACTGCTGAGAGGGTAAATGCAGTGCTCCACCAAGAGCTCACCAGCAGCTTCAACAGCTCGGGCAGCCTGTCCCCCCGGGCAGAGTACAGGGTCAACCCAGACTCCCTGGTTCTGTTGGGTAAGTACCAGCTGCTCAGATGCAGCCTGAGCAGTCAGAAATGGACCAAAGTTGGCCAAAGCTGCTGAAGGGAGGTTATGAGAAATGGCCAAAAGTCATTACTGAAGGGAATAAGAGAGATCTGAAGAGGATAGGGAAGACATAAGGATCAAGACAGATAATTGCGTATGTTACTTCCTCATAGAGAAGAACTGAACCTTCAAAATGAGCATCCTTCCTTTGAAGGATCAAAGATTCTTGGAAATACAGCTGACCACGACCTGTTAGGTAATGATTTATTTTTTTGCTCCTTCTCCCAGTCAGCCTTGGCTTGTATGGAGTAACATCTTACACAGCTCATGACTTCGCTTGCCAATTTTGAATTGAGCTGATCAATTACGTTGTCTCCTTCCTTTGGGAGATTATTCCAGCTGACTTGATTGAGAGAACAGAGCTGACATTCTTAAGTCACCCCTGGTCTTACTCTGAGATGAAACATTCTAGCCACTTGTGTTCCTGACATATGATTTTAAGCATTAGTTATCAGTGCCCAAAGTGAAGATCACAGCCCGTTAAAAAGAAGCCCCTACAGAACTCCTCTAAAATGTGTGTTAGATAAAGGGCTACAGGATGTATCTACATTCAGTGCATCTAATAGAACTGGTATTTAGTCTTCATAATGAAACTATGTTTCTCAGCCTGATCTGATCCCTCCTACAGAGCCCCAAACCACAGAGGTTTTAAAATACATTGTGTTTCTTCTCTCCTCCAGGGTCCCTCATTTCCAAGATTCTTCTTCATATTAAATGTTACATCTCCAAGTTTTTTTCCCCAGACAATGTTATCTTGCATTTTTCAAAGATGAATCTTATTTTAATATATCCCACCCATATTTTCTTTAACTTTTCCATACACATCTCAATTGTTTTGATTTGGGTGTAATTTTTATGGTATCCCTGAAGTAAATTTGATTTTCTCAAAATGATTTTGCTCACTCATCCATACTTTTATGTTAAGAGGTTGTGCTGAAAACGCATTAGCATCCCATGAACACCTCTCCTCCTGCAGTTAGAATTAGTCACTTCTGCTTATGATTTGTTTCTGCCTATAATTTGTTTGCAGTGTGCTAGACCTTACACTCAGCCAACTTAAATTAACTTGGTTAAGAAAGCTGTCATAAGACAATATTCTCAATCCTTCAAAGTCAGCCCACCTTGTGTTTTCTATTTATTTACTCACTTCATTGCGTAATCCATAAAAAATATAAATGTTGGTGCCATTCTTTTAGCTGTTCCCAGTTCCCTCTTATTCCCTTTGCATCTATTTCACTGTTTTATTCACTTCAGGTAGATCTGCATGAGCAGAACGCACGCCTTCTTATTTTGGAGTTAACATGCTAGTCAAAGTTTGTCTGGCTCTTTCTGCTTTCCCTCATCCTTCCTGCCTTCCTCTCCGGTTAGAAACAAACTCCAGCAAAAGCAGAACCCTCTACACTGCTGGGCCAGAGTGAGCTCAAGCCAGGGGCTTAACCTCTGGCTTTGTTTGCTCTTTAAAAACAGTGGAAAAAAACAAATCCAGCTAATAGCAAGCCATTAGCACTTCATTGCCTTCTGACAGGCTCACTTGCTGACCTGCTTAGCTCTAAATATGAATTCTCGCTGCAGTCTGCCATAATACACAAAGCTACAAACTACTGACTAGAGCAGAAACGTTTTCCAGCCCTCCAATGTTTTATTTTTAATAACAGCCACACTCACCCCAGGGCACCACCTCCCTCTTTACCCCCAGAGAGCATCAGGACATCCTTCCTTCTCCTTGCAGGAACTCAGTTTTATTACCTTCAGATGAAAGAGTGCGTACTGCCAGCTCAGCATACCCTCATGTCCTTCCCTGCAGCTCATGAGCTTCTCCAGGACCTTGCCTTGTGCCTGCAGGATCATCCTTTCCACAACATCTGTTTTTACTATGACAAAACACCAGAGCTCTCCCTGCAGAATTGCATATTCTACTTAGGAGCCAAAATAGACCAAAATGCCGACCTAGGCAAGCCCTCAGCAGCAGTCCTCACACCCAGCTGACCTCGTGGTGCCTCTCACTTGGGCAGTTACTCCCAGCAGCACCTGATCTCTGGCTGCTCCCTGTTCAGCTGCGAGGCTGGAGCAAGGCCCAGCTCCTAAAAGTGTCATCCACTCTGTAACTTTGTTTTGTACAGACTTTGAGCTCTTGCTAGTGCCTTTCTCCACATCTGCCTTCCTCAGTGATGGACTCTGTAGGTTATTCAGCAGCTGTCAGCAATCCACCATCAAGAGACCTGCTTCCCCACCCTTAGCTTTTCAGTGAGGGTTGTTTGAACTCAAAGACCGGGATGAAGGCTCTAGGAAGGGAGGCTGTGACCTGTGGTGTGGCTGACAGGGAAGGGGGATGCCTGATATAATGTCCAGCTCTGGTAAGAAAGGGAAGCAGCAACAGAGAGCGAGCAAGGGAAAAAGGCAGAGAAGCTCATGGTGGGCTGGAAAGAATGAATTAGAGCTGTTGGATTTGGAAGAGGGGCCATAGAGATTTCCCAGTGGGATGGGATGAGAAAGATATGACTGAAATAGATCCCTTAGAGAAGTATCCAGAGAGTGCCCCCATGCCAAATTTTTAAGGGGATCATCTACACAGGAAGGGAGTAATCACCTGCCATGCTAGCATTCACATACAGCCATTTTTTCTTTTTATTTATTTTCCTTTATATATTTCTTTTCTAACAGAATCCAGTGTGAAAGACATAGTAGTGCTGAAATCCACTCTGGGTAGGCTATCTTTTCCTTTCCTTTGAAGTTTGTTACCTTGTGGGAGGGATTTTTACAGAGGATAGAAGGTCTGTTAGTTTCCTGGGGCTGCAGATCCTGGGAAGGGGAGATGAGAGCAGTAGCAAGGGAGCACGAGTGTCACTGCTTCACAAAAGAGCCCATGGCCACACCCAAACTATATGAAGCAACTACACGGCAGAGTGCTCTGAGTAGTTCTGGCAGCACACCACTGTGCAGATACCAGCTCCCAGGGGCAGTGCAGCCACCTTACTAAAGTCTTGACCCTGCCCTGATGAGTCCGGTCAAAGAGCTGGATGTACTGATGCCACAGTGTTATTTCTGGGCCACAAGAAAACCTGTTGTATGGAGCTCCATGGCTCTGCACTGGATGTGGTGCAAGTCATTTAAGAGTCTGTTGTCCTAATGATGATTGAAGGTGCTTTTAGTAATTGTGGGCAGTGCTTTAAGCGCTGTGGCTGGCAATCTGCATCAGTTGTACTATTAGAAAGCCACCTGTCAGCTGACTTTTACTCTAAAATCTGGGGTCGGAAGGCTGCTGAAGCCTGGAAAGCAGGAAAGGGATGGTAAGACTGGGAAGAATGTGGGGGTGAGAGGAGAAAGAAATGCAGAAGAAAATGAAGCCAGTGGAAGTTAACTGTGTTGTGCTGATATTTGAAGCCTGAAACAGTGTGGGCTTAACCAAAGGAGAGGGGACAGTTCTTGCAGAGAGGAATTTGGACACCAGTAAGAGGGGACTGGTGTCACTGAGACGTGTAAAAGTAAAGCAAGATCACTGGGATGATTCAGCCTAACCCTGAAACAGGGTTCACACTGATATCCCAAGTGACAATCCCATACCTTAAGCTCCCTTGCAACCACCCTTAAGCCCCTCTTCCCTCAGTTTACCTCACCCGGAGGTTTATAACCCTCTATCTTTCCCCTGCATTCAGGTTGCTACAGATACAGCTATGTCCAGGAGGAT
Source organism: Penelope pileata (assembly GCA_013396635.1). NCBI lineage: Eukaryota > Metazoa > Chordata > Aves > Galliformes > Cracidae > Penelope > Penelope pileata. The sequence goes on from WBMW01002985.1 coordinate 658,463, forward strand.
GATGTCCTAAGGCTGGAGGGCCCCGACTACCTGGCCTCCAGTTGTCTCTGGCACCTCCACGGCCTCAAGGGCTACATGATCAAGCTACGCTTGGAGTGGACTCTCCCGGACTGCAGGGACCGCTTGGCTATGTACGATGCAGCTGGGCCCCTGGAGAAACACCTCATCACCTCGTAGGTAGCTCCTGAGCAGAGCAGGCAGAGTGGTACAACACACCACAGCAGGGGAAGGTGTTAGACTACATCAGAGGAAATTCTCTTTGATGCAAAACCTGCCTCTGACTGATGAGCTGCAGTCACTGATGTGGGATATCACACAGCCAGCCCTGCAGTCTGATAGATTGCAGCAGCACAAGCTGTCTCTCTGCTGGTCCTTTATTTGATTCAGTTAGTGTCTCACAATGGGCATGCTCTTTGGATAACACAGACCTCTGCCATCTCTCTTTCTCATTCTTCTCTTTCATTTGTTTGTTGCTTGTTTCACTCCCATCCTTTTCAGGATGGGAGTGAAACAAGCAACCATGTCTTTGTTCTCTTTCCCTTCAGGATCTATGGCTGCAGCCGGCAGGAGCCTGTCGTGGAAGTGCTTTCATCAGGCCCTGTCATGTCCATCGTGTGGAAGAAAGCCCTGTACAGCTACTACGACCCCTTCGTCCTCTCAGCACAGGTGGTGCCCCTCAAAGGTGAGGAAGGCTAGAGGAGGATGGCCATAAGTGCAGGAAGGCCAAAAGTGATCTCCTACAACACGCTACTCCCGGAGGTTCTCCTTTCCCATTAGGGGCCAAGATTGCAATGGCAGAGGTGGTCAGCAGAAAGCAGGTTAGATTTTGTTCACTGACCTGCTCTCACACATTAGTATCTGGCTCAAGACTTTACAGCCCAGGCTCTGGCAAGCAGAGCCAGAGTGATCGTGGTACTTCAGGAGCAAGCCCAAGCTCTTGTGAATAGACAGACCAGATGTGATCTGGACAACACATTCAGCTGCACTCAGATAAATGTCAATTCAGTATAAAAGACTAAAACAGCAAAATACACTACTGTTGGGCTTTCCTGGACAAGAGGAAGAAGCTAAAAGTCTTGCCAAGTAGAAATAGCCCCTTAAATTGGGTCACATCCCAATAAATGTAGAATCAGATCTTACAGCCCCTTTTCTTCTCTACTACAGTGGGATAAGTGCATGGCATCCCCAGGCTGAGGGGGATGACGGGTAGCAGGGCTTTGAATGTCTGTTTACAGCCTGTGAAGTGAACATAACCCTGCGGGAAGGCCTGGAGCTGCAGGGGAAGATCAGCACCCCGCACTACCCCAGCTACTACTCGCCCAACGCGCAGTGCACCTGGCACATGACGGTAAGAGCTGCCTCCCACAAGAACATCCACCTCCTCCCTGAAACCCATGTGGCAATCCCCACCGTTTTCTGATTGTGTGATTAAGGTGGGGTACCGCACTCGGCCAGTGCTCTCAGTTGGATAATCATGAGAGGCAAGCAGAGGGTGGCAGCCTGCCTACCCTGCACTTAATGTGTGTTTCCAGAGGCAAAGGAGTCTAATATTGCATGCCAGAGCAGAGATGCCATTGCTGAGCAGGAATCTGGAATCTTGGCTCCAGAGGAGTTCTTCAAGGCAGAATCAGATAACTAGAAATTATCATGCTTTGAGACCAGTAGCAGAGTCACCCTGTGCTGTGATGGGGCTCTAATTTAGGCAGTCCTTCCTTCTGGCTTGCAATGTGTGAATGGGTAGCTCTCCCTTTCACGTTCATCCTGCTCATTTCTGTCACATGGGGTGGGCTGCAGCACCCATAGGAGCCACCTCCACACTGCTCTGGACCTCCTCGCCTGCAGGTCCCGTCCCTCGACTATGGGGTCACTCTGTGGTTCGACGCCTACGCGCTCAGCAGACAGAAGCATGACCTGCCCTGTACCCAAGGCCAGTGGATAATCCAGAACAGAAGGTTTGTGCTGGAGTTCTGGTTTCTGTCTCTCACTTCCCACTCCTTAACTGGGGTTAAACCTCTGCAGGTTCCCTGCTCGCTTCAGCCTCTCTCTCTAAGCAGAGAGATCCCATCACCCTACTCAGTGGTCGCTACCTGGCCTGGTGTCTCTTGTTTGTCTACTTCTTTTCCAGCCTCTCTCATTCATAGGCTCCCTAGTGAGCACATTTTTTAAAGATTTGCTCCGAGCTACCAGCCTGCTTTCTCTGTCTTGCTGTTTGCATCAGGTTTCCTAGTTTTCTCCTCTGTGTGTAACCTTGGTGTCCTCCCACGTCTCCTGTGTTTGCAAATCTGCCTGTCACCACCTCTGCAATATTATCTGCGTGTGCCGTTGCCTCGCACCACCTCCGCACAGATCTTCCGCCAAACTCCAGATCCTCCTGCTTTGATTAGAGCCACATCCCCCCATGGGACTTCCCAAAATCTGCCTCCTCCATACATAACTGAGGCTGCTGCTCACCAATACCTAGGTGCAAGAAGACAAAGCTGCTGCACTCAAAGCAGACTCAGAGATGGATGGACCCATTTTTTTCCTCAGAATCACTGCAAAATTGTCGTCTTCTCTTCAAAACCTCCCCCAGCACACCTCACTCCTCTCTACTGTTCCTGCAGTGGTAACTTCTTTTCCTCTGAAGGGTCTGATCCAGGAGTTACTGAACATTGCATCCCCCGGCTTAGGATTTCCACTTTTTCTCAACTTACCTTTCTCTCTTAAACTGTCAGAGCCACAGTTTCTACAACACGATTTCTTAGGGAAGATACGTTTAAGAATTGAACTGCTTTGTGTAGCCTGAATTCAACACTTGCCCCCCAAGTGGGGAATGTCCAAAGGCAGAAGGGTCACCCTGGACTCCTGTACGGCCTGAGAGTAGAACTGGGTGACAGCATGTATAGACTGTTTTCATCTTGTTCATCAGGTTTTGTTGTGCCCAGACATTTCATTCTGAATTTCATGGCCCTTCTGTTTGTTTCCCTTCTGTTTGCATCAGTTCCCACCATAGCATTCATGTGCGGTGTATTTTTCATTCCTGTTGATTTGGGGGGCTTCGTCACCCATCTTACTCAGTCATCTTGGGGCAGACCCCGACTTAGTTATGCTGCTGTGTGCTCAGAGAGGGCCATTTGTTTCTACAGTTTTACTCCTTCCTCCCTTGGTCTTGCCCAATCCACTACGGTGTGGATGGGCAGAGCAAGATCCAATCATGCAAAACAAGATCCAGGGTCAGCTCCCTTACATGTTGACTGGCCATAGGTTTAAATCACAGCCTTTTCCCATTGCTCCTCCATAACCTTGTACCATATTGAAGGTATTTTGCCTTCCTTCCAACACCGTGTGTGATCCCATTCCCATCATCACCAGCCCCACAAAACCCCCTTGCTCTACTTGGCTGTCCTCTTCTGCCTTCCTGCCTGGGACATCCCTGCTATGTTTGCTCCTCAGGTTGTGTGGCCTGCGGACCCTTCAAGCCTATGCTGAGAGGATCCCAGTCACATCCTCTGCTGACATCACCATCACCTTCACCTCACAGATCTCCTTAACTGGCCCTGGCGTGCAGGCAGCTTACAGCCTGTACAACCAATCTGACCGTAAGTTCAGGCTTCCTCCCAGCTCCTTAATGGGGTGGGGCTCCCAGGTGGCTACCAGCAGCCCCTTGTGTGCTTGGATTGTGTTAGGAGAAGCACGAGGCACATCCCACCGCCCTTCAGGCACGTGCTCACGAGCACAGAGATGCACATACCACTGATCTACCCAAAAGAAGAGGTGTTTACATCCAAAGCTCCTTCAGCACATATCCCTCATGTTCCCAGAGCATCCTTGTGCCAAGGCCCAGCTTCAAAACATTGCCTACTGGCTCACCCCTGTGTGTACAGCATGGACTGGCCTTGGGATTTCAATGAGAGCCCATCTATGACTTGAAGTGGCTCTTGCTTCAATCGTAAAAGCTCTTAGAGAGAGCTGTTTCCTGCTTGCCTTGAAATCTGGGCAAGTGAGAGACAAATAAAACTACACACAAGTATGCAAATGTGCACCCATGGTCCTTTTCAAGGTTTCCCCAGCTCCCCCCTAGAGGGTGCCTGTAACCCACACCAGTCCCTGAATACGTGCACCTGGCAACGTCTCTAAAAACACCTCCCTCATGGCCCTGACCAAGATTTAATCACAGCCCCATAGAAACTACTTCAGTTTTGCTGCAGTGCTCTGGAATCACAACACAGTGCTAGGCCAAAGGTAGAGCGTGCTAGACAGGCAGATGACATGGCAAAACTTGGGGATTTTAGTGAGGGCCACCTGCAAGCTGCTGCAGCTTGCGTGTAGACAGGAAGATGTGCAGTTCCACGCTCCACTTTCAAGTCACTGTGCTCTGCTGCAAGGAGGTTTCCAGCTGCGGGGGACTGACTGCTTTCTGGTGGTTTCACAGCCTGTCCCAGGGAGTTCCTGTGTTCTGCGAATGGCTTGTGCGTCCCAGCCTGTGACGGGATCAAAGATTGCCCCAATGGGCTGGATGAGAGAAATTGTGGTGAGTGAGCTCTTTTTCCGTGCCGGTCCCTGATCCCAGCTAGATGCAGCTCATTACTTTTTCAAAGGTTGGGAGAGGTGGAAAAGATCCAGATGAACTGTGTACAACCTGTGCTTTGCCCTCCAGGAGATAAAATCTCCGCATCCACGGAAGTCTCATCCCGCTGCCAAGTGGTCTTTCCAGACTGTTCTGGAAGGAGCAGCAGCAATCATTCCTCCAGTGCATAGTGCAGTTGTCCCTGCAGAACCCCTGATACCATGCACCAAGAGCTCCAGTCAGACTGGAAGACCCCCTGTCCAGGCTGCCCACCACCGTGTCCTGCTTTTCCAACATCCTGCCCTGGCCATCAGTCTCAGCCCTGACCTGCAGCCCCCTCTGCTGTCTTAGCACTCAGCATCCTCCTGCCAGCCCTCCCACCCTGCCCATGCTTCCCCAAAACCACTGGCCACTCTGCTCCCTCCCCTTTCCCTCTAGCAGTTTGTGACACATGAACTGCAGAAATCCTGAGCAGTATATTGCTACCCAGTTGGGGAACATCTAAGTCCTTGACCAGCCATCAGTTCTCAGTACAAACACCAGCTAGCGCTGACTCGGACACTGTCCTAGGCATCCCAGGATTGCTGCAAAGCCCTGTTCTCATAGGAAGAGCTGTTCAGACTCAGACAAGACACCTAATTCAAATGATCTCTCATCCCTGGTGTGAGTGGGAGCTCATCACATTGCTGCCACCACTAATTTTTCATTAGCTGTCCCCTGTAGCTGTTTTTTCACAGACAGTAAGATCCCTGAAATACTGGAGGCAGTGGTCAATTCTGAAAGATGCAGGGGAAAGCATACAAAAGTCTGAAATAAAAAGGGAGGGAAAGTCTCTCACAAAGAAGTTTTCATTTGCTGCTGAAAGAGTGAGAGCTCTTACAGGATCGCTGAGGTTGGGGGGCAGCTATGGGGATCACCTAGTCCCTGCCCAAAGTAGGGTCACCTGGGTTGCTCACAGCTTTGGGCAGTCAGGTTTTGAGTATTGTTGAGCTCACAAATGGACACAGAACTCTGGATGTCCCTCACCAGAGCTGAGTAGATGGGAAGGATCACCTCCATCTACCTGCTGGCACCGATCTGCCTAATGCAGCCCAGGAGGGTCACTGCTGGCTCCTTGCGTTCAGCTTCTGTCCCTCAGGACCTTCAGGCCCTTTTCTGAAAAGCCGTGTCCCAGCTGGGCAGCCCCTAGCCTGTTCTTGTGCCTGGGGTTTTTCCTCCTCATGTGCAGAGCTTTGCACTTCACCTTGTTGGACTGCACAGGATTGTCAGCCCTGTCTTCTGGAAGTCTCACCCTAAATAGTGAAGAAATTACAGTCTTTGCAGTAAGAACATTCCTGGGAGGCACTGGCCCGTCCTGTTTGGTGTTGCACATGAATACACAAAAACACAGAGCAGAGGACAGTTCTTGCTATGAAAATGTATAATCAGAAGTCAAACTGTGATGAGTAGGCACCTGTCTCCATCTTGAGCAACTATCACACATCATGGACATCCCGGAATCCATCAGGGTTCAGGACTCACCTATCAGAGCAAGAGGAACAGCTGCTCTGTAGGGCAAGGTGAGGGTGCAAGCCACGAGCTGAGGGTGAGACCAAGGCGGGAGGAACACTGACCTCACAAGCCAGGATGCAACCCCATAGGATCTGAGCAAGGTAAGCGGAGCAGCTCTGGTGGTCATAACCAGTGGTCAACCCAGAGTCCAGGGACCATGAGACAAGCCCATAATGTTAAGGCAGGTCCAGGGCGAAGCCAAGGTGAGGCAAGACAGGGCAGAGTCAGCAAGGTGCAAGATGCGGTGCAGGCATGCCTACAACGTAGCTTTGACAAAGGCCAATAACAAGGACCTGAAATTAAATGTCTTATGCGCAGGCTGCCAAGCGTTCATGGGGCAGCGAAAGAGGCTGTGGAGCCTTTTGGTGACATCACACCTAACACTGTGTCTAATTGCTGGGTGCTTCCCTCCCATGCAGTGTGCCCTGCAAAGTTCCAGTGCCGAGAGGACAGCACCTGCATCGAGTTCAGCAGGGTCTGCAATCAGCAGCGGGACTGTGTCAACGGGAGCGATGAGGAGCAGTGCAGTGAAGGTAGGGAGGGGCTGATGCATGCCTTGCTTTGTTCTCAATCCAAGATTGCTGTTCATGTACCTCCCTCATGTGAGATGAGGGCACCAGCTGACTGCTGGCATTCCCAACCTGCTCGCTATGTTTGCTCTCTTTGTAGCTGGCCAACCTTACTCAGGAAATTCCCTCTCATGGTTTATGGAGTTCTCCCAAGCTCCTTGCTGCTTTTTTCCCCCCCACTTAAAGGACTTCAGGCTGTATCTACAATGTGACACCTTCCTTCAGTCCTGTTTCCCCTCCATCTTCACAGGGGTCCCCTGTGGTCCTTTCACCCACCGCTGTGACGATGGGACCTGTGTGAAGAAACCCAACCCGCTGTGTGACACCACCGCAGACTGCAAGGACCTGTCTGATGAGAAGCACTGTGGTGAGGAAACGCTCGGTCCCACATCAGTCAGGCAGGTTCAGGATGCCACACAACCCCAGGTGGTTCCCTCTTCCCCCCGCCACCCCAGCACCAGCACCCAGCCTCCCTTGTTCCTCCTCCTTCTCCCTCCCTCAGCAGCAGTGCTGTCACCATCCGGCAGCAGCGGTGAGCTGGCTCTCCTGGATGAGCCGTGAGGATGAGCTGCCTGCTCTTTGAGCAGCTGCTCCCCATCTCCTTCGGGCAGAGGCATCAGGCCAGACAGACATGCCTCACAGGCCAGCTCCCACCCACAGACTGCCCTTTAGACTGCTATGCTGGCTTATGTGATGCCATCCTGCAAGGCTCCAGGCAGGGAAATCACCCATGACTGCATGGTACCAGCAGGGAGAGAGCTTATATTTTGATCACTCTTCTTGGTATCTCTGGAGCCTCCTCATGTCTGGGTAGGGCAAGGGCCCAAGGGAAGAGAGGCCAAACTCTTCAGTCACTGAAGTGAAAAAGGAAGGGTAGGCACAACATATCATGTTCCTTCCTCCACTGAAGAACCCACTATGTCTCGTCCTCTTCAGACTGCGGGCTGCAGGCCCCTCTCAGCAGGATTGTGGGTGGTGCTAACTCTGTGGAAGGGGAATGGCCGTGGCAAGCCAGCCTGCAAGTTCGGGGACGGCACATTTGTGGGGGAACACTCATTGCTGACCGCTGGGTGGTCTCCGCTGCACACTGCTTCCAGGATGAGAGGTAAATGGAGAGGGGAGGGTGACAGACCAGAGAAGGATGCTGAGATTTGCAGTGCAGCTTTGGGAGAGCAATGGCAGTGAAAGACACCTCACAGGTCCACCTTTGCTTTGGCTCTGGCTTGTCCCCATGCTGTTACTGCCACGGACACATCAGTGTGTGGTAGGACAAGACCAGGAAACCATCCCTGTCATGTCTTTTAATGCCCTCACCTCCGATGTGTTTTTCTCGCTTTACTCTCTCTTAGAAGCTTCCCAGACTTTGCTCCCTTCCTCCACGCCTCCTCCTTGCAGTTGTGCTTCCTCAGCTCAGCCCTTGCTCTCTGTGCTGTTGTAGTCACTTGCACATCTTGAGCTCCACTTGTTTGTCTAACCTACATACACTTCTTGGTCTGTATCGCTAAACAAAAGAAGAAAACAAGATCAAGTTGCCTGTTTGTATGAGTACCTGCCCAGAGTTGATCCCACTGTAAAGCCCTGTCAAGGCATCAAAGAGACATCCCCGTCACTTTCTTGAAATCAGTAGCCAAGGAAAAAAGAGTCTAAGGGACTGAGGGAGATAATGGTCTGTCATGACACTCCTCAAAAGAGCACGACAGAAGCAGCAAGGCTCTTCCCATCCTTCTCCATTTGTGTGATGAATTTTTTTCCCTCCTGCATCCTACAGACTGGCTTCTCCCTCCGTCTGGACCGTTTACTTGGGCAAATACTTCCAGAACACCAGCAGCCACACAGAGGTGTCCTTCAAAGTGATCCGCCTCTTCCTCCACCCTTATTACGAGGAGGACAGCCATGACTATGATGTGGCCCTGCTCCAGCTGGACCATCCTGTGATCACCTCGCCCTTCATCCAGCCCATCTGCTTGCCTGCCACTTCCCACCTCTTTGAGCCTGGCCTTCACTGCTGGATCACTGGCTGGGGAGCCCTCAAGGAGGGTGGTAAGTGCAATGTCTTTCCTGGCGGCCCACAGCAGCCCGACCAAGGCGGAAACATAGGATCAGATGTGGGGTAGGTGGAACAGACTTCTGTTAAAATCAATTTCAATTAGAAGCAAACTCAAATGCTGGCATTGCAGAGGCTGACTCAAATCAGAATCCTCTTCTTCCCAAAAACTGAAATGCCCACAAAATATCCCTGTAGGGAAAGGGACTGCAGGGGAATGCTACTCCTGTTATGCAGGCGGAATGCTCTGCTGAAAGTAGGAAACTCCGACTTTCATCTCAGAATAGAAATTCAGGTGGCAGCTTTCTGTGGGCAATGAGATAAGCATGGGCTAGGGGAACATCAGCAGCAGTGGGGCTCTCCACCAATGCTCACCTGCACTGCTCTTGGTGCTCTGCCCCCCAGGGCACATCAGCAACATCCTGCAGAAGGTGGACGTGCAGATCATCCAGCAGGACATCTGCAGCGAAGCCTATCACTACATGATTTCTCCCAGGATGCTCTGTGCTGGGTACAACAAGGGCAAGAAAGATGCCTGCCAGGTGACTGTGGGGCTGCGGGAGCAGGGTGGGCTACCAGGGCTGACCTGTGTTCCAGGCCTCCCAAATGCACTCCATAGCCTGAAATGAGGGTGAGACGACTATAAAACACCTGACTCCACAATCCTTCCTCTGATCTCAGAGGCCAAAAACAGCTCCCAGGACAATTTCTTCCCACCATCTTTGTCTTAGACAGGATCCAAATACATTGAAAGTCCTTAGTTTCTACTCTTTATCTCCCCCTTCCAAGTCACTTGTCTACACCAGTCTCTTCCCCTCTCATTTCATTAGCATCTGTCAAATACCATAACCAGTCTGTTCCTTCATCATAGTCAACGAATCTCAAGCAATTCCACTGTTTCGCATCCCTCAGGATATGCAGTCAAATTCCACCAGCTTCCTTGCTCTCCGGGTATTTACAAATGCCTCAAGGAGCAGAAGGAAACAAGGGATCTGTCAGCTGCCTGGGAGCTGGCTAAGGGAGAGAAATTCACATGGTGAAAGAATGCAGCAATGCATCAGATGTCTGCACAGGAGACTGTTCTGGCATCTGCCTAAGGTGCAAGAGATGTTGTGGATGGCCCAGGCATGAGTTGAGGGGATGCAGGAGTCTACATGCAGAGGGACTACAAAGCCAACAGAAGCTGGTGGATCACCATCATGCCATTTTTCTTTCCCTTTCTCTAGGGTGATTCTGGAGGTCCGCTGGCCTGCGAGGAGCCCAGTGGCAGGTGGTTTCTGGCTGGCTTGGTCAGCTGGGGAATGGGGTGCGCACGTCCAAATTACTACGGAGTGTACACCAGGATCACTCAAGTTCTGGGCTGGATGAACCAAACCATGAGCTGAGAAAAGTGCATCTCTGCCTTCTCCTCATCAGATCTACACTCACAATGGCACTCATTCCTGACCTTGCCCACTTGCCTCTCAAAGAAAGAGAGCTTCTGTGTGGGATGTTGTCAGCCCCACGATGCTCTTCTGAGCAGAGTAAAAAACAAAAAGAAAAGACTACAGAGGGGATTGGAGAAAGCAGCATCCCAAGGTGTTTATGGGGCAGCCATCCAAAAGGGTTGGGGGAGGGTCCCAAGCTGACAATTTCTAAGAAGAGGAATGAGCAGAGCTGAACTTTCCATGAACCATGTGATTCAGCCACAGCCTTACGCTGGAACGTCTGCTGAAAGAAAATGTGACTGATGTAGTTAGAGATTCCAGTAACTGTGAAATCAATCTCCCTCCCTCTTCCTTCCCGCTGCTCGTCCTTCTTCCCCCTTCCCCTCCCATCACTCCTCCTCTTCCATCTCCCTAATTGCTTCTTTTCTTAGCTGGCGTGTGCTGTTCAGCTCTGCCAGGCTGAGCTTCACGTCTCACTGACTCCCAGGCATGAGTCCAGCATCATGCCCCAAGGCGCGTGTCCCTGCCTCCCTGCTGGAGCAGCACCCAGCTGCTGCTCTCAGACCCCCCTCAGGTGAAGGCCCCTCTGGTAAAACTATTCGAGCAGCCTCTTATTCCCTTCTTTCAGCCCTTCTGAGATACCTTTAATGTGAGGGATTCTCAACTGCTTCAAAATCATAGCTCAGATAAATCAGGAGGTGAAGGAGAAGGCTTAGGGGCACAGTGCTTCAGAAAGTGACTGCTCTGGATTTGTTTGTTTTTTACTGAAGATATGCATATATACATGCATAAGTATGTATATGGATATACACATAACATGGGCCACTCTGGAAATAGAAATAAAAATAATTTGGATTTTTTTTTCTTTTTTTCCTCTCCTTTGCCTTATTCTGTTACAAATTCTTTCAGAGTTTGGATCTTTTTGACCAAACTCCAGTCCTGGCACTGGCAACTGGTACAAGTTTGCAGGGCTCTGCCCTCCCTCTCATTTATGTCCTAGGGTCAACATCTCAGCTAGACAGGCGGTCCTCACTTATTGTTACAGTGGAGGGGTGCAGATACCCATAAGCAAATCTCCCTGTAGGTCCATTTGCATGCAGTGAGGATGCAGCACAAATGCAGCAGGAGATAGCCCAGTGCCCAGAAGGTGCCCAGCACAAGCGGCTTCTGGTGGCTCCAGGTGATGAATCCAAACTCCTTCTCTCTAGCCCCCCAACCCCTTCTAACAGCACCAAATTTCCACCACTTGAAATGAGAGGCAGCAAGGAGGAAGAAGGTGTGAGTTTTATTTTGAAGCTACAACCTGGTGTCCTCATACACAGCAGTGAAGCCAATACCCTGCTCCCTGGTGTCCTACCAGACCCTGTATCAGGTGCCAGCGTGTCCCTCATAGGTACCCAGGCACTCCACCCATCTCCTCTCAGCCCTCCAACACAGGGTTGCTTAGGGGGACAGAGAGTGAGACACCAGCAAGGTGACACCCAGCACAGGGCCACCCCAGGAGCAGTGCAGGTGGCCCAGAAAAAAAAGCAGGGTCTCTGCATTTCCCCTCTGGGTGAAAGCCCAGACCAGTTGCCTGCAACTGTGAACGGGCGAGGAGTGATCCTACTGCAGATGCCACCACACCTGGGCAGCAGCATTCGGGAAGGGACCAAAGTTCTGCAGTGGTTGATCACTGATGTCCCCAGCAGGGGCCACTGTGACACTAAGGAAAGCCAATCTGCCAGGCAAAGGACAGGGCTCCCGCCCCTGCAGCAGCCCAGGCTCTTCTCGGAGCATCTGCCCTCCTCCAGGCAGAGGTGAGACTGTAAAAATCAGTGGCTTTGTGTGGAGAGTGAAGGGGGCTGGGGGTGTCACTGTGACGCAAGGGGATGCCATATGCTACAGTACAAAAATAAAGATATCAACCAGAAATGAGAAGGCTGGAGTGGAGTGTCAGGATCACGTCCTCAGGCCTCTGGCTTGTAACAGCTAGAGAATGGGAGAGAAGGAGAGAAAACAAATCAAAGACAGGAAAGAAACTTAAAAAAAAAACAACCAAGCACGCAGGGGAGAGCAAGAAACAGAAAAAGGGAAAGGGCACGTGAAAGAGGAAACGAGATATAAAGAAAAAAGAAAAGAAAGAGGAGTGAGGGTGGGGAAAAGAGAAAAAGAGGGAAAAATCTGTGATTAACACACACTGACTTTTAAGAGAATAACACTCATGTTCCACAGCCATGGACAAGGAGGCTCTTGAACAGAGGGAGTGAGAAATGCCATCCAGCTAGCAAGGGCCCTCCATCAGGATGGAAAGTGGCACTGAGCACCACCACTTCAACAAGAAACCCATCTTCCAGCAAGAGAGAGGATTCCTCCTGTGAAAGCTTTCTGCGTCCAGCCCCGCATGCCCCAGGTCGGCAGCCCGCCTCAGCAGGAGGCAGCGCAGAGGCCCCTTTCGAGCACAGCTGCAGGAACATCTGAAGCAGGGACCCACAGCTCCCCCTGTGCCACCCTCTGCCACCGCACTGTCACCCTGGTAGAGGTGAGGGGGGAGAAGCCCAGGGATGTACGAGCAAGGAGTGGAACATCACTGGCTGCATGTGGCTGGCAAAGGAGCTGCAGGACTGGACAGCAATTGGGAGAAGCGATCTGGCATGCGTGGCAGGCAGCCACATGGCAGGCATCCCCCTGTGCCACCCCTGCCTGCTTTGCATTCTTTCCCAGCCCTCCTCATTTCTCCCAGCTGCGCTTTGCCTGCTGCTGGCAGAGCCTCCAGTCCAGAGCTGTAAGATCTGCTTGGCAGGTGAAGGCACACGTATGATGAGAATGAGAAAAGCCACCCCAGGAATGACTCAACCTCCCCCAGCTTTCTCCCTCCTCAGGCTCTACAAACCAGGACGGTATCCACAAGAGGGGAGGATGTGAGTCACTCATGCAGAGCTCAAACTGGCAGGATCTGAGAGTGCAGATAGGTAACAAACCTGCAGAGGAGGAAAAGTGAAGAGCGGAGAGAGATGGGGCCCTGAGCAGGGAGCACACAGGACCGCGGGCTTGGGAGGGGGGATGGGAATCTGGGCTGATGGGGAGAGGCCGTGAGGGGCAGAGTGCAGAGGGGAGGATGCTGGAATGGGGTAGGGTGTCCCAGGCAGGTGACAGTGCAGAGATGGACACAGAGGGGAGCAGGAGTGAGGGTCCAGAGGAAGAAAGAGTTTAGTGGACTCCTGGATACATGGACAGTCTGCAAATAAAAATATAATATAAATAAACCGGACAGTTAAAAACATAAAGCAACAGCCAAGGTAACAGCTCTTCCCGGTGAGCTTTATCTCCAGAGACACTCCTGCTCTCTGAGAGGACTTCCCCCCCACCCCACACCTGCCCTAGTCCTTCCCTGCTGCTAGCTGTCAGTTCTCACCAGAAAGGTGGACGGGTCTATGCTTGGGGGTTATTCTACCATTTTCCTCAAGGATTTGCTGCACCTTTCTCCTCTGCTTCTGATGCTGCCTCTGCCTCCTCCTCCACCTCCTGCTCTTCCTCCTCTGGGTCCTCCTCTGTGCTCTGCAGGCCAGCATGCAGGACAAAGGGAAGAAACAGTAGAGACACTTGCAAGATGAGCCATGGAAGTTCTTGCTGACACACAAGGCCATAAAGCAATGGCCACAACACTGGAATAGAAAGGGACCTTTCCCCACAGCCAAGACAGCTCTGGGTCAGGGAGCAAAGAGACTTGTCTTCTTCTGGAGCATCATCTCAGGGCTATCCTCACAAGCGCTGTGATCCCACTGCCCAACTGCTTCCATCAGTTGTTGCACTCCTTCCTGTATCCTTGGTGTCTACAGGATGTTGTGCACTGCCACATGTTCCTGTCCTTCCCTCAAAAGGAGAGCAAGTGACCCCCTGTCCCTTAGACTGGGACTCAGAAAGGAACGAGAATGCTGCAAAACCTCTGGGGAAATCACAGCCCAATGGTAGAGTGACACACGCAGCATGGCCACGAGGAGGTATGAGGGGAATGTTAGAGAAGCATGAGAAGTGCCAGGATCACTTGGTAAAGTTATTTGCCACACACAGCTCGGCATCACCACTTAAAACACATGCACTCCTTGTTTTGGGCCAGGGGTGTAATGCTATTGTGCACAACACCAGGAGAAGCTCCTGTATTTCATCATCTGTTTCACCACTGAGGTGCCCTACAGTCACAGTGGAGAGAGAAAAGAGGGAGGGAACAAGAGCAAACGGCCTCATTAGCAACAGGAGCAAGGCCATAGTGAAGTTGGTCTCACCTTGGCTTTGAGGCTGGGCTTGGAGCTCAGGCCATTGGGAGAGCTGCACAGCTCCTTGGAGACCACACACAGGAACTCTGTCTGATCCTCATTCCCATAGCTGTAGGATGAGCCAATGTTGACAAGCTGGAGAAGACAAGAGCAATGATAACAAGCACATTACTGAACTTCCACTTCACCTAGGGAGAAAGGGAGAAAGCCCACCATGCAGCAGGACTCTAGTTCCTGCCCTCAATAGAAAAGCCTCATAACTAGGCTGAGTCAGCACAGAGAACAAGGAGGGGAGTCAGCCAGGATGCAAAACAGCTAAACCTCACACCGGGTTCTCTAAGCTTCAAGAGAAGAAGCAAGAGACAGCAGGTGTGACAGCACCATCTGACCCAGTACTCTCAGCTAGGGAAGGTGCACTGCCTGGGGACAGTATGGTACCCATGATCTTTATCCCAAAAGACAACTCCTCGTCCTCCTCCTCCACCCTCCCCATACCTGCTCAAAGCACCATCCATCCGACATAGTGGAAACCATCTGGGTGAGCTCCTCCTCCTGGCACTGTAGCACACGGTAGACATGTTTGGGAGGCACCTGACAGCAAAATGACAGACAAGCACGTTGACAGAGATCAAATGCTAAAGGCTGTTGCCCACCTGCAGAAGGAAGCAGTAGCACCCCTCCTTTACAGACCTGTCTTCCTCACTACGTCCCAGGTAAAAGAGGGAGTGGAAACCACAACCGAGCCTTGTATTGTGCTACTTTGGTGAGCAAGAATAACACTATCACTTTTGAAGAGAAGGAACTGAGCTGAAAGTTTCTTGTAATGTCCTCAGAAGATACTAGGCTCTTTCCAACAGGGAGTTTGCATTTGTCATTATAAAGTCATTTATGCAAATGCCACAAATGCTGATGGGGTTTTGTAAGTACAAAGTGATTGCATTGCTGGAGGCTTACAACCTAAGGCAGACGTGATGAAAAGTGAGATGTCAGTCAAGATTCCCAGAAGACAGTTTTGAAAAGGTTATTAGCCAAGACAAGGTGTGATTGTGCCACAGGATTGATTCCTTGTGCCTCATTTTATGCTTTCAGGTCTTCTACAGACATTTCTTCACTTGTTCCCTCCAGGTTTCTCTGTGAGTGTCCCCACATTCTTCACTGTGATTACACTCCTAGGACTCCCCACACCAGAGTACTCCTTCCCACAACACTTCCTCTTTCACCACAAACATCTTTCTGTATCCCACAGCTGGCTTCTTCCAGAAGCCAGAGGAGCCAATTTGCTTTCAGGGGCTACATCTAGCACTGCTTCTAGAGCTGCAAAACAAGCCTGTAACTTGTTTATTGTGATTTAATTGGTGTTAGCCTGTCCCCAAGCAAGATTTTGCTAAGCAGAGATTAGCACATAAACTCTAATTAGTTGCTTCTTTCCATTCCTTGCTGCCTCTCTCACATCTGTTCTCCCTTTAGACTTATTTCTCTCCTTCAGGATTTCCTCCTTCCTCCACCATCCTTCCTTGCCATTTCCTGCCATACCTGAGTCACGGTGTAGTCCTTCTCCTCCAGCCGATCCTTAATTATCTGGATTAAAGGGCTGATGTTATAGAACTCTGCTTCTTCGAGAACCCCTAAGAAGAACACAAAGTTAACAGCCAGAGTTTTTTGCAAGCCAGAGAAACAACTCTTGGTAAACTTCCCAAAGTTATGTCCCTTGGAAGAAAGGATACTCCAGCCTTGCTCAGGACTTTAACAGGTCCCTGTTGCTTGAAACTTTCACTGCAGATAACTGAGCACTGGCTCGCTGTGTTATGTTCTGCTGCTCACCCCAACATCTTTGAGCTGTCTCCTCCTATAGAAACAGCTGCTGTCAGTGAAGGTTGGTGCCAAGGCCAGCTAATATGTAACCAGGGAAGGAAAGGCTTTCTCTGACAGTCCAACTTGTTCTGACCTTATTAGCAAAAGACCGTAGAAAATCACAGCTTTCCTCCCAGGCCTGTTAGAGTTGCACCCACCTTGCAGCCCTGCATGACTTTCAGACAACCTTTGGCTCTCTCACTTGCGCTTCATCACAAAGCAGACAAACAGAGAACTGTTTAGGTTTTTCTGCACAGTGTCTGCACCCTTCTCCTCTCCTGAGACTCTCCTTCTTGCTAACAAGCCAGCAGAGAAAGGGAGGTGGGTTCCCAGTGGGTTAGTGAGGGGAAAGAGGCCAGGAACCAACATCCACATATCCCCAGGCCAGCAGGCAGACAATGCAGATGGGTGGGGAGGGGGGGAAGGGACAATTTCTTCTCTACCTGAAGGACTTCAGAGTGCCTCATTCAGCCATGAACCCTCTAACGGGTTAGTTTCATGCCAGGCTGTCTGTGGCAGGAACAAAAGGCAATGTTAAGCTGTAAAGAGAACAAGACTCCTGTTTACGCTTCAGATCTGGTGTTAAAAGCCGTGGCTGAACTCTGTCTGACCTGAAGGTTACAATCAATGACAAGTAGGAAACATCTCTGAATCGTGTCTGCTGCAATTCTGTGCCATTTCTCAGATATATTTTTTGTATTATAACTCATACAATGATTCTGAAGAAAACATTCCTTGGTAAAAATATGTGAGAGAGAAAGGCAACAAGGCTAATGAACCTGCAGAAACTGTGCTTGGCAAGGGCTGGACAGCACAGCCTGTCTTTGAAATTGGCTGCTTGTTAGTCCCTAATATCCAAAAAATAATGAGGCGTTGGGGATCGCAGGCTCATAACACCATGATGATGTTACTGTGTTATCCTATTGGACTCCCTGTCAACATCAAATGAGGGATTGGTTTGTTTGGCTTGCTCCACTGGAATTGCTGCAGTCCACAAACCATCAGAGCACTATTATCATACATTACATATCACTGATTAATTACAGGGTTTATTACAGTCCGTTGGACTGTTTGGTCTTCTGGGTTTTCACACCTAATTAGAAACACTCAGTCATTAACAGAAAGCTCCGTCGCAAAGCCTGGTTAAAAGTGGATCAGGAACAGGTAATAAAACAGTTTATAGAGGCTGAGAGACCTTTTCTACTTCGGTCTCAGTGGCACCTCTGCTGAACTAACAGCCATAAAGCTGCAACACCTGCAGGATGCTTCCTTCACCTGCTCCAAATCCCCTTAGTGAAGGAAACATGTTTTCCAAGAGCTGCAGGATTGGCCTTCTCAAACCTCCCACACAGCCTTTAGAAGGACAATGAGGGACAAGAAGGCCAACCTCAAATCCTACTGGGCCCTGCCTCCAGCTGTGGTGAAGCGGGAAGCTTCTGGGCTCTAAGACTCACCCTCTTCAGCCATATCTTTATCCAAGACCAGCTTCCCATGACGGAGGAAATTCAGGATGGGCCCAAAGTAAGTGGGGTCCCGGTCTATGAGGTATGCACCAGTCTCATCCTAGAAACAGAGACGAACCATGTGGTGAAAAACTGCAAGGGAAATGTGTCACCAATCCTCAGATGCTCCAGACTAGAAGAAAATATAGATCCAAGCAAAAATGCCCACTATTTCTGAAACTCTGGACACTATGGGCCCTGCCCTTTGTTTAGCATCTCTGTGGTACCATCACTTCCAGAGTGCACGTAGCAAAGCTCTCCAGAGGAAGAAGCTGCCACTCCTTCGTGAGATGATCCAAAGGGTGGTGATGGTGATGAACCAAAGCATAAGGATCCCAAAGCACAGGCATGAACAGGCGTTTACACAGGACAACAGCCAGCCAGTGCACAAGATCACAGCCAGGCAGGGGGACATCTCGGCCTGCACTCATATATGAGATGTAGAGCAGGCTTTTTTGCAAAGCTCCCTGCAGCATCACAGATTCTGGGGATCAATAACATACTTCAAAGTTGTGGTAGAATCTGACTTGCTCGTGCTATACACCATGGGGATAAAACCTTTAGCAACTGCAATTCATTCTCCTGAGATATTCTGTAGAGAGACCATAGCCAAGTCAGCCCTGCTCGGATTTTAATTCCTGCATTATTATGCTCGGCATGCCCATCTCAGCATGGACCAACCCAGTTGAAAAAGCCAAAGAAAACAGACCTCAGGCTCCTTCTACAACTGTGTGCACAGGCCTGGTGTGAGGGAGCAGAGAACCCCCACAGGCAAAAAGGCTGAGTCAGGCGGGTACAGCTGGGAGGTAAACCCAGGGGATCTGGGGTGACGGAGCAGCAGCGGTGGGGGGGACATGTCCTTGCTTTTCCCCAGGTGGGGAAATCAGGTGCTGGGCTATAATACAGTCAGGTGGCATCTGGCAAGACAAAATTCTTCCTGGGAGAAGGGCAGAAAGCAAAGGCATTTTTCATTGGGCTACTCCTGCAGCTGTTGGGGTCTGGCTCCATCCCCACGGCCCTCCAGCCCTCCCCATGCTCGCAGGGGCAGGTGCAGGAGGCAAACCAGCTGCCTTACCCGGTCTGACTGCAGCTCCTCGCCCTGGCACAAGCGACACAGGAAAGATTTCTGCTCCCGGCACAGGGTCTGCCTGGTGGTGAGGAAGACAGTGCCCCCCACATTGAGCCTCACCCACTTGGCCTGGGCACCAGTGGGGGGTGGGATGTCCCAGGCGCAGTGTAGCCCCACAGCACCCTGCATCTCTTCCCTGCCCTCCATCCTCATCTTCATCACCCCCCCCCTCCCTCCCCCCCGGCATGCAGGGACTGCCGCAGGTGCTGCCTGCTGGGGAATGCTGGGATCTGTAGTTTGTCTGCCTCCCCTTCCGCAGCAGCCTTAGGGGCCAGGATCCTCCCTGCCACTGCCCAGGGGTCCCCTAGGGAAAGAAGGATGCTCTGTGCTGCAGCTGTTAGGGGTGGGCAAAACCACAGCCTCAGTGCTCCCTGTTTTTGCCTCTGTTCCTTTTTTTTACTAACAAAGGGCTGGTCAGCACTTTGGAAGTATGGGGTGTTATGCAAAATGCCTCAGCATTTACTTCCATGTACACCCTTCCCAGCTCATTAAAAGGTTCTGGGAACTGTAGTTTGCAGGGACGTGCACAAAAGGGTGCTGGGAACTGTAGTTTTTCCAGCATGCTGTCCCTGCAAAAGGGGCTGCTGTAATGAAGGGGGCTGTAACACATAACCCTGACCTGCAGCTAGTAGTTTGCCTGCTTCACGTCCTGGCTCTTGCAGACAAGCTTCCTTGGAGCCACAAAGGAGAACCGGCTCTCTGGCAGTCAGCAGATTAAGCCGGTCAGTGCTGCACTCCACAGCTTTCCCTTCAGGAGCTGCATTACCCCAGGCTCACAGCTCAGCACTGCATCAGTTGCCACGCTGTTCTTGCTGCAAAATGTGCAGACAGTTGCCTCCTTGCTAACACATGTAGTGACTCTTCTGGGAACTGTATCTTAGATCTGCACGAAGTGCTGGCAGGGAGCACGAATAATTTTTCTTCTGGCTCAGTAGTAACTGATTCAGCAAATGTCCTCCTTCGTGGTCCTACCATCACAAACCATGCCAGATAGAGACCCCTAACTATTTCCCTGTGCTCCTCTCAGCCCTGGTGCCGTCTCAGCTGTGGAGAGCTCAGATTTTAACCCTTCTCTGCATGGAGCTTTACCTCTGCTCCTGGCACGTTGAATGCTGATGTAAACGTGCCAACTGCCCCTTGCTGAGTGCAGCCCTGCCTCTGCCACTCCTCCTGCCAAGCCAAGCCTGGAGCTCAGCAGCTCACACCCATGGGGCTCCATTCATGCACTCCTTGGCATGGATGCAACCTGAACAAGTTCTCTCCCCAGCAGCTCTGCTTTTCCCACTCTCACCTAAACACAGCCATGCTTGCCAGCAGCTCAAACACACTGGGGATGGAAAGGGAAGGCTGAAGGAAGACTTTGGGCCTGAATGTGGCCCAAAGTCTTCCTTCACCTAAAGAAGCTCTGTGGCTTTTCCTTGCCAGGGCAATGCAGCACTGCAGAGACACTGTTGTGCTTTGCAGACACTTTGTTCTTGCGCCTAGATCTTGGGTTTTCAGAAGTGAGGTTTACAGGGAAAGAAGATGGAAAAAAAACAAAGATCACATTTTACTCACATTCCTGGTCTTTTCTTCATTCTCTCTTCTCTTTTGCTTAAAAATCGCTCCATTTTATCATCGTGGAACACGAGGGCAGCATTACCCTTCCCCCAAATCACCCAGAACTCTCTTGACAAAGACAGTGTAGCTGTGTACTTTGCTCCTGCTGTGGGGGAGTGAAAAGGGGAGGAGGTGAAGGGAGGGGAACATGGAAAAGGTTTTGAGATTGCTGACCTCCAACTAATTTAAGCACAGGAACAATTCAGCTGCTGCAGAGTGTAAATGCAGATAACTCTGGATCTCCTTTAATTTATATCAAGAGCTTGCCAATGTTATATTGACCATTAATAGGGAAAGGATTATTTTTTTTTCCTGCTCACATGGAGCAAGTCCATGATTAAATTAGTCCCCAGCCCTTAGACCGCTCTCCACTGAGTAGCAGAGGACATCAAGGATGCTCAGACTGTCACCAACTTGAGCTGAAGCATCCCACAGTGCAACACAGCTCTGGGCTGCAGAGCTGTTGCCTTCCTGCTTCTGGCTCTGAGTGGAGCCATGGCATGTCTGAGAGCTTTGCACCACACTCTGGTGTGTAAGAGATGCAAGATCCTGTCAGTGCTGGCCACAGCTGCAGCAGAGACAGAGACGGAGGGCTGTGGCTCCCTGATATGAATGCAGCAGTTGAAGGTGGCAGCCTACAGCCCTTTATCTTTCCCCCCAAGAAATCTGCCCTGCCTTTGTTTTCTCCTTTTGTATATCAAGGGTTCAGCTTGCCTCCCTTTCCCCCAAGCCTGTTTCATAGCTCCTCACTCTCTCTCTCAATTTTACATCCAATCTCTTGTTTTTGATTCCTTCCTCTCCAACCTCTCCCATGCCAACGCTGCTCATGGTTCAGGGATAGACTGTACTCAGAGCACACCTTCTTCCATCAACATTACCCAACGCTTCAAGTCTTGCTCAGCCCGGGGCAATGGGGGGAAAGGCGAGTTGGTAAATCTGAAGTAGTATCCTGTAAGTCAGAAAAGAGGTCAAGGTGCATCATTCCCATCCCTAGGGCCTTGTTTTCTGCAATATGCAGTATCAGTGTTACTGGAACTCCCCCAGGCCAGGGAGTTTCCCATAGTGAGAGAAAATCTTCTTCAGGAAGAAGCTAGCCCAGGGAGAGTTACCAACTGAAGTGCTATGATGAGCAGTTGGGGTGGGCTAAACAAGAGCCTGATTTGCACATCATCACCAGACACAGTTCTGAGATGCTCTTATTAAAGTCCATTAAAATTAAGCAATAGAACAGAGGATAAATAAATTTAAATAATAAATGGCCGTTCTTCCTGCTTTGATGATAACTATATACAAAACACTTGCACAGAGACAGCAGCAAGCAAGAGTTTACAGAGGGCAAAATGACTATGTAATGTCATACAGCCCCACGGAGTACCCAGCTGATCACAGGGATGGGACCAATTGCACAGAGAGGGCAAGGAAAGCTGGACAGCCACTGGGTAGATAGGTGGTGGGGCTGAATGTGGATGGCGGAAAAATGGGGAGGGGGAAACTGAGAGTTTCTTTGTTCAGAAGCCAGCAGACCTGCTGTGAAAAGCTGCAGAAGGCTGCAGACACTGCAGCATTCATTACACATACATTGCAGCATGAAGAATCCAGCTGGGTACATCGCACGCAATGCATCACTGAATCTGCGGAGATGCTCTTAGGAACTTGTGAGTTTTGGAGCACCAGTGGGAGAGAGAATCACTGTGCGTTGGCACAGGTGGTGTGACCACTCAGGCAGGCTGGGAACACATCTGAGTCTAAACTTGAACAATCGTTTAGTTAATGAACGCGCTGTGGCATGAGGCACTGGACAAGAAACCATCTCCTCTCTCTTCTCTGCGGGGAAGGGCAAGTAATGCTCAGATATTTGTCATTGAGCCCACAGTGAATTTGGCAAAGGAAAATCCCTACATGGCACATGGTGGTGGGAGGAAGACAGTTCTCTTGCTGTGTTGCAAACGTGTGGTGAAAAGGAGCAGGAGATATGGTCGTTCCTGGAAGGTGAGCAGAGCAGAGCCTCCATATGTGACAGAACATCTGACATCAGAGCTGGGGAAAAGTGATTGGGAAGGAGCTGCAGGGACAGCAGAGTGGCTTGTATGGCCAAGTCTGTGGTCAAAACATGAGCTACACATTGATGGGGAACTGTAGGACAAGAGCAGTGCCCACTCTTTGGCATTTTCCTTTCCCATTGCATTCAGCTCCACGAGTGGACTTACCAGGCAGCTGTAGTGCTTCCTCTCTCCCCCCATTATTACTGCTCCACATAATGCACACAGTCCTGTGTCTCCAGGTACAGAGAAGATCCACAGCCATCACCACCGTGGTTTCATCCCTGCAGGCTCAGGGATAGTCAAACTCTCAAAGCTGAGCTGTGCTCTGAAAGAGGCACAGAGTTAACCATTGACCAGGCTGTTTCCACAGAGTCCAAAATTGCTTTTACTGTCTCTAAAAGCATTGCAGATAGTAAAATATACCAATAAAAACTTTACATGCTGACTTGGGGTTCTCAAAATTATATAGAGCTGGAAAAGCTCGAGTCTCAAGTCAGTCACAGGTCAATATGACCCTCTTCCCACATCAGGGCTGATTTTTAGGCTATTTCTCATTCACCATGAGCCCTATCCCACCCAAGACGTGCTATTCCCTTTTCTCAGTGTCAAGTTTTCCACAGGAGAGTCACAAACATTGGTGATTAGCGTTCACATCCACTTCTCCCCATCCCTGTTTCCAGTTCCTGTAGGAAACCACCAACTGAGTCAGAGACATAAAGATCTGCAGAACATTTATAGTCCTGGTGCAAGTCCTCTCAGCTGTTCCATATGTCCAGTAGCATCTGTTATGGCTCAAAATAGGCTTTTGCAGTCTCCAGGCTTTGAAAACACTGTCTCAGTCCTCATAACGTTCCCAGTGCTTTGCCAGCAGTGAGAACAGATCTCAGCTAAAGAGAGGGAGAACATCAGAAGACTGTCTTGGACAGATTTTTGTTACACGATGGAACAGGGCATGCACCAAAAGGACAAAGTACCTTGGCGTGGGGAGGAAGTCCTGCATTTCTCATGACCAAGGAAATCAAGGCAACGCTAATTGCCTGGTAAAAGGTTTGCTGAAATCTCGGAAGCTGAAGAATTGCTGAGAACATTTTGTGATTCAGAAGGCAGCAGGGAAAAGGGCAGTTGAGTTCTGCAAACCTTGGCACACTTAGCAGAGAGGGAAGGACCCGGCTGGATGCCATAGAGCCACACAGTCCAGCCACAGAGCAAGGGGAAAGGGAAATCTTTCACTTTGCCATCTCCTCACTGGGCTGCATCAGACACCTCTGGCTGACATACACGACAGAGGAAAGCAACTCAGGATCAAGAGGAAGCAGAGAGATTGCCAGTAACTGCAAAGACTGCTCTGTCCCAAAAAGAAACACAGTGCTTAAGCAGCACTGCAGGGTGCCAGATATTCTGGAAGGACAAGAAGCAAAGCAAGCCACCTGCATCTATTGCAAATGATGAACAGTCTGAAAGAAAATGTCCATTTTCACTGATAATTAAATTTTCACAGAGAAACAGGGTGGGCACAGCACCCATTTGTTCATTTGTACATATTGACAAAACCTGCCTCACCTCCCCACCACACCCAGGGAGTTCAACCTTAATGACTTAACCTATGTAAACCTCTTAGCTTGGCTGGTGGTAGGAGAAGCTAAAAATCTTGAAAAGATGTCAGAGGTCAGATCCCGTTGGGATCCACACCAGGGCTTATCTTTTCATTTTTATGTCAATACCATACTTCAGCTTAAGAAGCCTTTTTTAAAGAGCCTGCAGTTACAGAAGGCATCAGATGTCCTACCTGACATGTGGACTGGTTCCTCCCTTTCTACTGCAGGAAACAGTTGCTAGAAAATTACCCCACTTGGATTAAAGCAAAACATTGCTACCAGCCCTTACAAATACAGCCCTTAGATGGGTGGGGAAATCCATAAAGCCTGGGAGCAGACAATCTCTCCCTAGCAGGAAGAATAACATTATACAGCCAATTAGATCAGAAGTTGATCCGGAATGGAAAGCCTTCACAATTTGCAGGATGCAATGTAACCTGAATAAAGAAGCTCTTTGGGGAAGTTTAATCCCAGAGAGCTAAATAGAAGATGGCAAAGACAAAGCTTTATGATTTTATTCAGATCTGTGTCTTGCTCTGCCTCCTTAAAGGTCACTTGTTTCAGATCCCTGTGCACTGTATACTCAACATTGGCTGCAATGCCAGCCCCAAGTCCCTGAAGAGCTCATTTTTAGACAAAACTTTGGTAAGGAAATCGAATATCTTCAATCACTGGGAGAAAAAGTGTAGGATGCATGTGTGGGTGAGTAGGAAAGAGGAAGAAATCATCTGGACAGTAGAACTCAAACTCCACAGGAGGTTCACAGAAATGGAGACAGGGCTACAGCCAACACAAACCAAAGGAGATGAAGAGAACAAACCTCCATTGGTACAGGATCTGGCTGTTGGATTCAGTGCCTTGGTAGGAACCCTGTAAATCTGTGATAATAAGCATTCCCTAGAAAGCTTGATCACATCATCCTCTGACGTCAACAGGAACATGTTGCTGCCTCAATAACTAAAGTCACCAGTAAGCCAGAATAGGTGCAGGCTCTCTCTCTTTTAAAAGAAGAAAATTCTAGAGAAAACAAACTATTGAAGACTGACAGGGATACCTAGGAAGATTTCAACTCTCAAATGTAAGACAATGGTCTTGGGGAAACATTCTTGCCATTTTGAGCTGTTCCACTGTAGGTCAGAGCTCCACCATGTTTTTTAAGGTTACCTGGTACGTCTTATTGAAAGAATGGGAACACCCATGCAGTCAAATTTTCACCACGTGAACTGGCATCCAGTCTTTGAAGAGCAGAGCTGGGACTGACTAACTTGGAGTTTAAAACCAAAAAGCTAATGGGCAAGGACTGAAAGGAGGGAGATGGCAAAAGTCCCCAGAGAGAGGCATACCACTATCTTTCCAGGGCCAAAGAGCTTATTGAAGGCAAGAGAAGTAGCTCTGCTCATAGAAGAGGGAAACATCTCATTCGAATCACCTAGACAAACTGATCCCATAAAAACTGATTTCCTGGAAAGAACCCACCCAAGCAACACTCACATAAGCTCCATTCAGCAGAAAGACCTTGAAACAAATATTTATTTGTTCTTTTTCAAATTCCATGATCTTTTTTTTTTTTTTTTTTTTAAGGGAGGGGGACTTTGGACCATGAGAGTACAAAATTGGCTAAGCACACACATTGCAGTTAGAGTCCAAATGCAAGAAGTGCAAACTAAATCTCTAACCTCAGTAAGTGCCAACTTGGAGGCCATACTTCCTCCTTTAAAACATGTTTTTCCCTGGGCTTTGCACCCAAAATGGCCCTGATGCATATGGCTGGCTTCTAGGACAGAGGCAGAGAGTAAGACCATGAGGCACAGTTACATAAATACGACCATCCTGTGATTAAACATGGTGGAATATCCTCAGTCACAAGCTTAGCTTGACTCAATTATCTCCCCACACTGCCACCAGTGCTCTCTCCTTTTCATATGATACTGTAAAAAGGCCACAGAATCACAGAATGGTTGAGGTTGGAAAAGAGCTCTGGTCATCTTGGCCAACCCACCTGCTCATGCATGGTCACCTAGAGCAGGCTGCCCAGGTCATCTTTAAGCTCCTAAGAGGTTGGGGAGGTGAAAGTGCCAAAGCACCATGTGCCCATATGTTTTGCCCAACACCTTCACCCCATTACGCTTAACTGGGAACATTATACCCATCTTTTCCAAATCCTGTTTCAAGGCAGATTATCTGTATGACCGAGAGACGAAGCATTTCATTACACAGTCTTCCCCTTTCCCTCAGAAATAATATTTTCAGGCTCTGCCCTCATGTACCATTCCACCCAGGCCCCGTCGTACACAGCAACGTCTGGTTTGCCACAGAGGTATGCCCCCAGAGCCACATGGCAGGCAGTGACCCCAGAGCCACACGTAGCTACCAGAGGCTTTGAGAGGTCCACTTTCTTCTCCTGGAACAGATTTCTGATCTGCTCGGGGGTCTTCTCTAAGCCAGACTCTGTGAGGAAACTGGTGAAGGGGATGTTCAAGGAACCTGGGATATGACCAGGCTCAATTCCTGAAAGAAAAGCAGTAGACATAGGAATTAGCCTCTACTGTTCAGGATGATTCCACTGCAAAACCCCTTCTCTGTTTCACAAGGGGTATTTACTGTTTAATGTATTTTGTTTAAATATATATATATATATTTTTGTTAAAGTTCTATTCTTCCTCCCCGTTTCCTCCACATCTTCCCTCCATTAGAGTAACCCACGCTGCAGAGCCCCGCACTGAAGCACCTCCACAGGCACTTCTGTCAGAAGAGGAGCACCAGTACATGGAGAGATTAACACACATCTTTGAGGCGTGTGAGAGCTGCTTTCCTCATCCCAGCCCTTCATGAGAAAAAAAAAAACAGAGCTTCCCCACTCTTGAGTTTTTGAGCAAGAGCACTGGCCAAAGGGCAGAGACAACACGTGAATACATTCTTTCAACCGCTATCCATAGAGGGCAACCCTATTTCCCATCACTACCTCTACAGGAGCCAAACTTAGGACACTTGAAATGAAATCCCTGCTTACTACGCCAGCATCTCATCAGGCACATTACCATCTCGGGGCTCTGGCTCTACTCCCCGGAACCGTCCTTCAGCGCGTGCATCCACTACTTGGAAGCGACGGGAATCCATGTTGTCTACGATGTCCTCATAGGTTTTCACCATGTACTTGTCCAAGGAGGCGTGGAACTCAGAGGGAGCTGCCTGGGTTTTCCCAGAGCTGAGTGGAAATCCCTCTCGCAGCCAGTTCTTCAGACCACCATCTAAAAGGGAAACTGCTTCATGTCCAAAGACCCGGAACATCCACCACACCCGTGGTGCTGAGAAGAGACCTTGGTCGCTGCCATCGTACACCACAACATGGGAATCATTCCCCACACCCAGCTTCCCCACATACTCAGCAAAGTCACTGGCCTTAGGCATCATGTGGTCGTAAGGCGAAGTGCGGTCACTGCACTGGTCAATGTCGAAGAAAACTGCACCGGGGATATGGCGCTCCTCAAATTCCTGCTTCGGGTCACGTTTCATCTTTGGCAAATACCAGGAGGCATCCATGACTTTCAAGGCCTGCCCAGCTTGTTTGGACGTGATGGCTTCTGAGAGCCATTTGGCAGACACCAGAGCACGGTAGAGCAGTTGTTGCGACATCCTGGCTGAGGCGACCTGACCTCTGGGGTCTGCTTCAAACCACCTGTCCGCAAAAGCAAAAAAGCTATAAATTAGAGACCAGCTTTACCAAAAGCAATTGGATGAAGATGTATTTCGGGACCAAAGCCTTGTGTCCGCACTGCATGCTAGCTAAGCCTACAGCAAGAGGTTTGCAACACTCCAGCCCTGGAAATAAAGAGTTTTGCAGACCTAAAGCAGGGCAGGGCAGCTATGTCAGAACCCTGCCCCGTGCACAGGGCCCCTTCAGCAAGCACGAAGGGAGCAGAGCGGCCCCAGCACACTGAGGAGCGATGACGGAGAGCCCTGCGACAAGGGAGGCTCTGCCAGCAGCACCCACTGCCCTGCAGCCCAGCTCCAGCCGAGGCCTGGCCCTGGCACACTTTGCACACCCCAGGCCCCAGCACCGCCCCGGGCACCCCGGCCCCGCGCAGCAGCGGGGAAGGCGCGAGGCCCCGTACCTCCGTGCCGGGCCTCAGCCGAGCAACACAAACCCTCGTTCCTCGCCAGACGCGCCCGACCCCGCCCCGGGGGGGGGGAGTGTGTGGCAGCCCCGGCTCCCCCAGCGGCCCGCCCCTGCACCGCCCTCTCGGTCCGCGCCTGCCAGCAGCCGCCATTTTGATTGGCCGCGCCCCGCCCGCGGCCCACCCCCGCCGCCGCTTCGGCCGCAGCTTCGGCCTCGGCGCTCCGAGATGGCGGCGCAGGTGTTCGGCCGGGCGCTGGTGAGCGCCAAGTGGCTGTCGGAGGCCGTGCGGGCCGGGAGGGTCGGGGCCAGCCTGCGGGTGCTGGACGCCTCCTGGTACCCGCCGCTGGAGCGGAACGCCCGGCGGGAGTTCGCGGAGAGGCACATCCCCGGGGCGTCCTTCTTCGACATCGAGGAGTGCAGGGACAAGTCCTCCCCCTACGACTTCATGCTGCCCAGCGAGGCCCACTTCGCCGACTACGTGGGGCACCTGGGGGTCGGCAACGACACCCACGTGGTGGTGTACGACGGGGACGAGCTGGGCACCTTCTACGCCCCGCGCGCCTGGTGGATGTTCCGGGCCTTCGGGCACCAAGAGGTCTCCGTGCTGAACGGTGGCTTCAAGAATTGGGTGAAGGAGGGCCACCCCGTGACAGCGGAGGTCAGCCAGCCCACACCGGCGGTCTTTAAGGCCAAGCTGGACAAGGCACTGCTGAAGACCTTTGAGGAGATGATGGAGAATGTGGGGTCCAAGCAGTTCCAGGTGGTGGATTCCCGCCCTGAGGGCCGGTTTCGGGGAACTGAGCTGGACCAAGGTAAAGTAGGGGGAGCGGCGCCTGCCCCATGCCTTGCAGCAGGGTGAAGTTGGTGCTGGAACAGGTAGAGCAGCTCCTCCCAGCCAACAGGCGTGCCTCAGCCTACCTCGTGGATTTACCTTAAGGGATCTGCAGCTGAGTGTTTGGATCCCAGCACGCCCGTGGGATGCTTTCCTTGTAATTCCTTGTAGAGCTGCAGGAGGAAAGAGCAGAAAAGGGAATGGAAAGCACCCGGAGGTCTGCAGTCGCTTGGCTCCAGAATGCCCTTTCCCACACCCTGCAGAAGTTAATCAGACAGAATGCACATGGGAGAATGCAGGATGGGAGATGAGAGCTTCCAGGGGTTTCTTTAGGGCCCAATCTAGTACTAACAGACACACGCAAACTATCAGTATTAATACAGGCACCCCTCACGTTAATGAATGCAGCAGCAAAAGCCCAGGTTGGTTTAGGCAGTGCTGTAACCCAAGAGACGTTTTCCTTCTTGCTCCAATTCCCAACAAATCAAGAACTGCTGGTCCTGATCATTGTCTCTCTGCCATAACTCTAACAAGTAAGGAAAGCCCCAAATACATCCCAAATGCTTGTGCTGTCATCCTGTCTCTTTTTGGATGCAAATAACAGGAACTGAAGTTGATTTTGCTACCTAAGTCACTGGACATGCAAGCAATAGAGGCGGGAGAAATGCTGTGCAGTGGGGACAGCTGGTGCAGCAGTGTCTGGAGTGAAATTCAAGTTGGTTCCAACAGGAGGCCCATACTGTGTGACTTAAGCCTGCAAAATAATACTGCAAAATACTGCAAAATAAATACTGCAAAATAATACTGCAAAATAAATTCCCCCAAAATCAGAATCTTACAAATCGTTTTAAAAGGCAAGAGTTTTAAAAATAAAACAGAAAACTCAACGGCAGTAGTTTGGTCAGAGTTACAATCTGCTCGGTAGGAGTGGATGTGTAACAGGCTCGTGTGGTCCAGGGGCTGTGCTGTGCCTCTGCGTTGCAGGTGGGCTCTGAGAGTTTCATTTTGTGCGCTGCTTTACATCCACCAAGTGAGATGCTGTGTCCCAGGCTCTGAGGTCTCATCCTGAAAGAAATTCCTACAACCAAACCTCAGGATGGTTGCCTTAAGGACTCTGTACACAGCGTTTCCCCCTTGACCTGTGCTAGACACTGTATAAGGTGGGAGAGTTAGTGGGGAAACTTCTGTTTCCTGGCCTAAAGCAGCCATTCGAGGTGAAGGTGGAATTTTAACCTCAAGACGTGAATAAAGCACTCCTTGCTGATGGATTTCGCATTCTCTTTCCCAAAGTGGGAGTTGTCACCAGGTGACAAATCCTGCAGCCCCGACAGCATCTTGAAAACAGATTTTTCCTTTGAAGTGAGTCAGCATGGAACAGTTTATTTGTGGTGGTCCAGTTTTGCTTCCCGCAGCAGATCCAGCAGGGTAAGCACTCCAGCTGCAGCTGCTCCTTCTGCAAGAGCTCGACAGCTTTCTGAGGCAGGCTAGCCAATAGCTGTGCTACAGCCAGCGGTGGGTAAAAGGCAGCGCTTCCACCTAAAAGAGCAATTTGAAGTCAATGCTGATTAATTACAGGGGTCATTCAATCAGGGAGGAGAAACAGAGCCTGCAATTTAGAAAAGAACAATGGTCTTGAGGTTAAGGAACTTAATGTGTTCTCAGGTGATTTCAGTTTAATTATTGCCTCAGTTACTGACTTCCTAATTAAGTCCATTAATCTCTCCAGTTCCATGAACTCCATATCCAGAAGAGGCTAATTTCAGCTGGCTCTTTTGTCTGTTTAGTTTTTCGGCTCCTTGTGGTAGGAATCAGCTGCCCCTGGTTTATTGTTACGCGGCAGTTACCTTGCTGGGACTCAGATCTCTGTAACGTCTGAAATGAGCCTCAACACATGCTTCATTTTTAGTTGCTGGTAGACGTTTACACAGATAGCCAGGGTGGAGAAAGACAGTTGGTGTGTCTTTAAGCTGGGTCTCATAGGTCCTAAATACAGGTGTTGCTTTGGATGAAAAAGAAATTCTGATGTTTGTGCGTGGTGTGTTGCATCAGCCCATCAGAGTGGTTAAAGGTGTTCCGGGGGGTGCTGGCAACTCAGACCTGGCTCTGCTCATGGGCAATGGCCAAACCAGCTTTCGTAAGAGCCTGCTCACATAGATGCTGTAGGGGGTAGGTCCAGGGAGCCAGCCCAAACTGAGGCCATCCAGGGGCAGGTTGTAAAAATAATTGTGAGATGGTTACCAGTGCTTGACTCTCTCTGTTTTTCATAGAAAACTGAGGAACAAGAACTGTGGCTTAACAAAAACATAGAGGGAAATTTGCCAGACAGGAAATCTGTCACCTAAAAAAAGAAAGCAAACCCTAAGTTTCTTAGTGAACTTCTAGCTATTTCCATTTCCCATTCCCAGCCCTCGGGTAGTTTCTATCTCCCTTGCACATAGACCACTCTTTGGGTTCTGTCCATTTTCCAAGCTCTCAGTCCTCCCAAAACATGAAGCTTTTGCTCACCTTGAGTTGCAGTGAGAGGGAGAATGAAATGTTGCAGCTCTTTCCCCTCTCTTCTCCAAGTGGAGTCTGCATTGTGGAGCACGCTGCCTCTACTTTGCCCATGAAGTAATACTCGAGGTACAACATAGAGAATGAGACTTTCAAAGTCTGTTACATCCCACAGGAGTTTACATCAAATCTGTCTTTCGACGAGGCTGACAAACATCAGATGCTTGATGAACATCATGCAAGTTCTTAGAGTTGACTTCTGGCCGTGTACTGCAGACTGTTTTGGCATTGGTGACAAAGCCTTCTTGATCTGGCTACAAGGACATGTCAGGCTGAGTCTGAACTTAAAGCATTCCTTCCAGTGAGCTCACGGAACATCACACGAGATCATTAATGGTCCCATTTGAAGGCATACAGTTTGAATAAAAGAGAGAAAAAAGGAGGCAACAGAGGAGGATTTTGGAGGGAACAGCTATTTGCACTCTGCTAACTCCAGGACCACAGGGAGTTCAGTGTGGACAAGGCACATCTTTTATCTTTTTGCCCTTAAGAAATTCCATTTGGAGCTTTTGTCACAAAGGGGAAGTCTGGGGAGAATGAGTCTTAGCTAGATAAATAGCCAATAAAAAAAAAGGAGGTTTAAGCAGAGAACCTAACAGATGTGGGAAAGGGGATTGAACAGTGAGGGAGATAACATATTACAGGTTACAAAGTGTAGGGAGAATTGCCAGCAGCCAAGCTGAGTGAGACTTGGCAAGGGAAATTAAAACAACAAAAACTGCTGGAGCAAAGTGCATAAAAAGAACAAGGAGAGATAGTAAATAAGGTTGCTATGCAGTTAGCAGGGTTCTGAGTCAAGATTGTGTACAACCTCAGAATTATACTCTGTGCTGCTGGATTTTTTTTTTGAGGTGGGGGAGGGGATTATACATATATAGAACATGGTGGTTTTTGTTGTTGTTTTTGTTTTTTACCCCTGAAAATATCGTCTATGAGGAGTAGCAACAGGAAGGGGAAAGAGTTGGAAATGATCATTTCTAAATGGAGACTATAACCAAAAATTCATATGCTCAGATCTGTGAGGCAGACAACTTCTGTCCCAAATATATGTGAAAAATCTGTCATGTGACATTGCAACTTAATGAAGGGAGACATTTAATAAGTAGATCACACCAGAACGTGGTTCTGCAGGACAGGAACACTAGCAAAGCTTGTATTTTCACTTAGGAGAGGAGGTACAGCGTAGGCTGTGTAGCTGTTGGTCTAAAAGCATAACGTAATAGACTGTAAGGCTTTCAAAAAACTTTTCAAGAAAAGTATTTGAAGTGAAGGCAGAACTGAGAAAAATACTTTGGTCAAGTTGCACTGCAGCTAAGGGCTCTATTTCTTTGACAACAGAATTGATTTGCAAAGTCAGAGAAAAGGAAAGACGCATGCATGGATGTCATGCTTGATCTTTTCTTCCAGCTGCTGGAAGCAGCCACAAAGTAGATTTGATCCATTTGAACTTCATTGCTACTTTGGACATTATGTTAAGGGGACAAAATGTTACGGGAACAATTATCATCTCAACGTGAGAAGGGGGCAGGTAGCACAAGCACTGTTTGATGCCCGAGAGAGTTAAGAATAGCTCGTGCTGGAAGCAGATCTGTGGGGCTGGAAGTTGCCAGTATGGTCTCATCATTATAATTCTATGTTTTTTCTCATATTTTTGTGAATCATCAGGGCACTGAAAATAGGAAGTTGCTACTGAAATGTTCTGCTGGCACAGCCTGGGGAAGGTTTAAATGATGGTGTGGAGAGCATTATGTGTATTATGTGAAGTACCAGCCTGAAGTGATGGGAAGTTTACCACTACAGAGATCAAGGCTGGATGCTTTGTTGCACTAAGTGTTTAATTGCTTGTGTTTCTGATACATGCCAAAGACTCACGGTTGGAAGCAACAGAAGAGGATAAGACTCGGTTGAATTACTTGATTGCAAGAACCTCAGATGTAATTTGGCCTTAGCAACAGCAATTATTAACCTCCTGTTTATCAATCAAGATGCTAGGAAGTGCCACTTTCTTATCCAGGAGACTGATGATTGCCTAGAACTGTTTGAAGGCTGGCAAAGGCAGCGGGAAGCGTATCTATCAAGACCTTACTGGGTTTAGGCTAATGGCATGAGGCTGATGGGAGTGCTGTGCACTTGATGTCCGTGTGTTGAAGTAGTACTTGAAAGAGGGGGGAAAAAACAAACCACGTTTCAGCCACTGGGCAATATGAGCTCAAGGATAAATGGTGTGTGGCCTGACTGTGGTGATCTTCATGCTGGAAATGAGTATTCCTCCTCATCCGAGCAAGGAGGGGCCACCATGGGAAGTTTCGTGGCAACGCTCCAAACCACAGCAATGGAGGTTTGATGAGAGGGAGCCTATAACAGATGTCTGTAGTGGCTGAGAGTCAGGCTCTGTAATTGTAGGGTTCTGAAGTTCACAGGGGTGACTGCACGACTGGCATGGAGCATGTTCTGTGCCACCTGAGGTAGCAGATGCGTCCACTCCTCTGTTTAGGTCCCCTGTGTCCAGCCTTGCTTTCCAGTCCTGTGTTTCTGTGCTCTTGCCCTAGAAGAGAGGGAGCTGATAAAACTTCCTCTGCCACTCAAGAGCACTTCTTCAGCAGTCCAAGGAGCTGTGGTTGTGCAGTGTCAGCTAGTTTGTTCAGCTGAACACCCACCCACACGAGTAAATGCTGTTTCTACAACTTTCCTCAACTTTCACTTGCAGAGCACAAGCACTGGTCTTTCTGACCCTGACAAACTTCTGATTTCTCCTGTACGTGAAAGCCAAAGTATTGTAAAATAAGACTGTTCTTTCCAGATTTGCTCAGCCTCTTAACTAAAGATTTGTTTAAGGGTGGTGAAGGTAAGACAGGGGTCTCCAGTAAGGGAAGGATGCAAACCTATGTATTGTGGACAGTCGTGACCATAGGGCCTGGAGCAGCTAAGAACTGAGTCAGTGACCCAGCAAGCTGCTTTGAGCAAGAGCTGGCTTCTCTAGCTGGGCCCTCAAGACTTCTAGTCCTCAGAAGACTTCCCCAGTGCTGCAGATTGGTGTGAGGCTGCAGTTCCATGGTTCGCAGACTTCTCTGTGTTGGGATGGTCACCAGTACTGCAGCAGAGCCTGATGGAAATCACTCACCAAGTCACCGGGTCAGGACCATTGGCTCTGTGAGAAAATGATAGTTTAACCCAAGCATGTAACTTTCCAGTAAGAAGCTCTGCTGTCTGAGAGTGACAAACGAGGTTTTCTCATGCTTGTTTTTTGTATTATTTTGTGTCTGTGTCACACAGTCACTATTAATGTACGTGGGGTTTGCAGTTCTCTGTACTGCCAAGTTGGGAAGTGACGAGCTGTTGTTTTTTGGAACTGGAAAAACTGTGGTGAAAGCATGAGTCCAAAACAGTTTTGATTTCCTTTTTTTTTTTTTTCCTCCCAACTTCTCCCTGTAATACTTAATGCTTCTGAGGGATGCATGAGATGGCTGATGGACAACAGTGCCACATTCCTAAGACACTCGGGAGGAATCAAGAGGCAAAGAGAGTCTGTCTTGAACAGTGAGAGATTTTGTTGAGTAGGGGCAGCTTTGGGTGTCTGTAGGCTCTCACTTTTGGCCAGCTGAGCAAAAATCCCCTCCTTAAAACCCCCTAACAATCCTGTTCTCCCCTTATGGTGTGTCTCGTCATGACATCACTCTGCATGAGCGATGAAACTGCAGCATCATTATGATGATGCCGGTCTCTGACCAAATGTTACTTTAATCACCTGGCTATGACAAAGGATCCCTGCCCCAATCTTCCCATCTCCTGAGCTCAGCTACTCCAATGGCTTAGGAAAGTGGAAAGCTAGACATGAAACATTGCTATTTCTGCAGCTTTCTCAGGACTGCCTTGTTAGAAATTCAAACCTAGCAAGGAGCCATTCAAGGTAATATTTAATATTTCCTGCTTCAACGAGGCTTGATCTAATGCCTCTCAAAGTCAGTGGAAAAACTTGGGTTGAATGCAATGGACTTCATTCAACTTGGGTTGAATTCAGTTAAGGCTATAGTGAGAGTTTGAATTTCTGGGATGTGATGAAAATCTCATCCATCATGTGTTTGTATGTGCTTCTCTTGAGAGAACTTGTTCTTGAGATGTGAGTTTCAGCTATATCAGTGGAGAAACAGAACTCATGCTGATTTCATCCAAGGGGTGGATAAGAAGTGACATAAAATCTGAATTCTTACTACTCTGACTCTATTGCCCTGGTATATCGGCCTCATCAGTAAGATGCATCACTTGAAGGTTGTTTTACTTTTCTGAAGTATGATTTTAACGTGACAGGGGAAAGCTGCTTTCATCAATTTCACATACAAGTCACATTTCTTGCTTCTGAATGCTGTGTCCCTGCACGCCACTGGCATACTTTGGGGAGGTCAGATAATCACTGCTGTGTTTCTTTTTGTACAGATGCCCTTAATACCTTTGTTAGGACTTTTCCTGTGGTACTTAGCTACTGGGTCAAACCACAACAGTGTCTCTTTTGTGAGTGTCTTTCATCACCTACATTAATGTCTGCCTGCTCATGTTTTCTCTTCTCATTCACTCTTGCAGGGTTGGAATCTGGCCACATCCCTGGTGCTCTGAACATGCCCTTCTCAACTTTCCTAACAGAAACCGGCCATGAGAAGAGTATGGAGGAGATTAAGCAGATGTTCCGTGAGAAGAAAGTGGATCTCTCAAAGCCACTGACCGCCACGTGCCGCAAAGGTGTCACGGCATGTCACATTGCCTTGGCAGCCTACCTGTGTGGCAAGCCTGATGTGTCTGTGTATGATGGTTCCTGGTCCGAATGGTTCCACCGTGCCCCGCCTCAGTACAAGGTCTCCGAGATGAAGCGCAACAAGGCCTAGAGGGAGAGTTTTCTTGGGCAATGAGACCTAGCAGCTGTCTCTAGCCCAAGGTGCAAAAGGGAAAGGGAGAAGGGAGGAAAAGAGAAAAAAAAAAAACATGCTGATTTGTATTTCGCCAATTTTTCTAGGAACAATCAGTAGTTTTTCAATCAAATCATGCAGTTTCTCACAATGAAATAAAATCTACTTTTAAGATGATGCATTTATGAACATCTCTTAGTTCTTTTGTGTTGTCCCTGACCTCTTTGTGCTGGGTGGGAAAAGCAGCTTTGTCACTTGTTGCACTTTTCCCTTGAGGCTTCCAGAAATTCCTGTGGCCTGGTGAGAGTTCAGGTCCATGGAGTAGTGCAATAGATGAAAAGTCTGGCACTAAATTGTAGCACTGGGTGCTGAATACAGGAGGGACAGCTTTGGTTCTGTTATAGATTGATGCAAGAACTTTAGCCAGCCAACCATCTCCCTTTTCCAGCGTGGAAAATGGGGGCACCTTTTCCTTCCTCTCTGACAGGGATCAGTGAATGCATGTGAACCATTTGGAGATGCTAGAAGATGCCCTTCAGCTGAAATAAAGTCTCATTGATTATTGTGATTGCCTTATGAAAGTCTCCAAGAAATCCTACGCATGTGATGAGGACTTGTGGACACAGACATGAGCCTTGTACTCTCTTTCCTGGTCATCGTTTTTTTTTTCCTGTTTTTTTTTTATTTGGTTTTGGTTTTGTCTTTTGATCAGCAAGGATGCCCCTGAACTCTGCCATGTTTCTTCTAGTTCCCATGGTGACTACAGCTCATAGATAGAGGGAGGGTTCTTCCCTAGCAACTGTCCCTGCCATTCGGCCTTCATACCACCTCCATACCTGGACTTCAGCAGGACCTGCCTGCTTCTGAGAATCACTGGCACCACTTCAGGGACCATGGACCAGGTGAGAGAGGTAGTTCTGGAAGAGGCTCTACTGCTTGTTAAATCTTGGATCCTTTCTGTATTAAAAAAAAAAGAGAGAGAGAAATGATCCAATTACATTGTAAGACTCATGGAGCTTCTCAGGTCTGGGAAGTCACTGAAATATCCTCATATTTTGGAGGCCCAGCCAGATGTGGAAGGCATAGGAAACCATGCTTGATCACATCTGGTGACTGGTGAGAATGGCATACTAATTTGTTCACCTGTCCTTCCTCCATGGCTGGATGTTAAGAGAAGCCAGCGTGTTAGGCTATAGAAATAATCTTGTTTTTCAGAAAGAGGTATTGAGTTTAATCATTTTTAACTGTTTGATCAATACGTGTCTTGGTATGTCATGTTTTGTCCCTCACAGAATTGGCTTAGCAAAGGGATAAGCAGACATAGGTCTGTGGTGTCTGTCATCCAGGAGGATGGTAAAACGATCTTAGAGTGCTTCTTTGTATTAAGATTTAGGAGTCTCAGAGAGGTACTTTGACTGTGGACCTTCTGGCTCAAAAGTGAAATGACCAATAAACAGTAGCAATAAAGTCAAATCCAATTACAAAATAGAAAGTATGGGCAGTAGCAGGGCTTCAGCATCATTTTGTCCAGCATGAACTGGGGAAATGAATGGGGTTTATCAATAAATGGGGTTTGGGAAATGAAAACATTGCCTCTGTACACAGAAATTCTGTTTCCTTGAAAGAGGTGCATTGGAATGGGAGGAGAAAATTCTACAACAGTGGACTGGAGAGTTCTTTCCACTGAATATAGTAACAACAACAGACATGATTTTAAGTGAAAGGTGGGAGCTAACACAGAAGTTTATTTAGAAATACAGATTTTCCTGTACTTCAATCACGTTTAAATGTGCTCTTCTTTAAAAGCAATACAGAAAAGAAGTAGATGCTGCCACATGAGTCAGGACTACCATCTCAAGGCCTTTTTCTTTTTGTGGAAGTTCTGTCTCTTGCTACATTTGCACAGCACGTAGCACAGACGCTTGGAGTTTGAATGATCCCAGTGTTGTACTGGACATGCTGCTGCAAAGTACTGGCACGGTGTAAAACAAGCTGCTGGCTCAGACCAGCCCTGGTTGTTCCCATGAGCTAACTTGGATGCAGGAGGCTTTCTGCCCCCTCAGCTGGTCCCTGTATTCCAATAAACAGCCTTAAGAGCAGAAAGTAAGCATGTACGTCATACCCTGAGCTAATTTGACAAATGCAGACATACCCCTAGCAGATCCAGATCACACATGTGTTGCTGCTAGTGCCAGCAGGTTCACAAACATGTTCACCATCACGGAGCACAGCTTCAGTTGTAACCTGTCACAGGTTTCACTTGGGAGTGCTGGGATAAGGAGCACAGAGCCAGCAAGGTGCAGCTGGGGCCACACAGACATTCCCTCTGCAGGAAAGGCATGAGCTTCCTCCTAGTGCAGGAGGCAGGTTGCAAAGTCTGGGTATTGGATCATCACATCGGCAGGACTAGCAAAGCAAACCAGGGAACAGGCTGCGCCAGAATGAGGGAAGAAATCCCATCCACAGCCTGCCTCCCTTCCTTGCATAGCCAGCACTGCACAAGCATTTTCTGGCTTTTAACCCTCTGAAGGAAGGAACTGACATCTTTAGATGCTTCAGAATGATGTTTTCACTGTGAGGTTGATTGGTGGTTTTTTTTGTTTGTTTGTTTTTT
Source organism: Penelope pileata (assembly GCA_013396635.1). Classification (NCBI taxonomy): domain Eukaryota; kingdom Metazoa; phylum Chordata; class Aves; order Galliformes; family Cracidae; genus Penelope; species Penelope pileata. Next base: position 697,582 of record WBMW01002985.1, read on the forward strand.
TCCCCATTTTGGCTTGTGTCTGCACCAGTACCTGTGAAAATTCTTGCATTTCAGAATTCTCTAGAGGCACTATAGAGGCTGGCCATGTCCTGGGCTCTGTGTCCCACGTGTGTGGTTAATGTGAAATCCTGCAGGGCTTCTGAAATTTTTGATCTGAGAAGATCATGGGTTGTAGGACAAACTTTCCAGTTAGGCATGGAAAGCTCTATCTTGATCTGGGAAGCCATATAATAAACTTGCTTGAGAATAGTTTAAGTCACAGAAAGACAAGCAGATGAGCAAGGCCACCATCCCCTTAATTCCCTTCTCTGGGCCTGACACAGCATTTGTTTCTGTTCTAAGGTGGTGTCAGATGTCCCAACATCCTCCAGATTTGATGTGGCAGAAAGTGACTTGGTGCTGGCCAACGACACATCAGGTAAGCAAGATGGCAGAGAAGCTGTCCCTCCTTCCGAGCTTGCTTTGCAGTATGGCTTGTGGTGCAGTGTGTTGTTCCCTCCCTCCCTCCTGAGGGGGCTGATGGGTTACAATCCCCCTGAGTGTGTTTTCCCCCTTTTGTGGACTTGTCTCACTACATCCCTGTGCACTAAGGCACTGTAGTTCTGTAAACTCATCAGCAAATACCAATGAGCCACAGAGACTGTAAGTGCTTGTTCATGAGTGTGGCGATGATCATGAATTGGAGGGGCCACCTACATGTTAAAAAATACAGAACTTTGTGTGCATTTTTGACCACAAGGTTTTTACTTGCACATGTCTGTGCCTGTTCATGTGCCAAAAACATTTAGGACTCCTCAGGAACCTTCATCTGGTTCAGTATGAAATTTGGCATAAAGCTATTAGGTTGTTGTTTGTTTCTGCTTTCTTTCCCTCTTTGAGACTTCAATTCTTCTTTTGTTGTCTGCCAATGACACAGTGACACTTCTGGTTGTTTCCAGCTCCATTTGTGTTACCACCCATCCATCATCTAGACAGTACCAAATTCATTGAGCTATGTTTTTTGTCTTTAAGTGGAACCTGAGGAAGGGAGAAAGAATCATCCTCCAGAAGGCCTAAGTCCCAGCAGACAAACAACATCCCAAAAGAGTTCCAGCAGAGCCTCTTGCAAGATCTCAGCAGTTTATAGAACAGCAAAGAACTCCACATACATCAAAACCCAGGCATCTCCTTCTTCAAAGTGTATTCAGAGCAGAAGACAGAGCAAACAGAATCTCCAGGCCAAAACTTCTCAAATGCAGAATCATCATTCAAGAAGACTTGAAGAGGAAAGAGAAGATACTTCTGCCACCAAAGACCCAACAGTGGAGCTTGAGCCAAGAAGCAGGAGCAGCACTTACCACCTGTCTGCAGCATCCAGGCAGAGGAAGGCAGGGGACACCAAATCCTTTTCAAATGGCAAGGAACTAGTAGCAGGCCAGGAGGAAACTCCGGGCTCCAGAGTGTCTGGATCTCCACGGAAGACCACCAAAACCAGCTGCGAAAAACTCAAGGAGACCTGCAGAAAATTAAGTGCCAAGGAGTCCGTATCATCATTAGGGCCAGATGTGAAAGCAGAGTGGAAGGTGCTGGAGAAGAAAAACAGCTTCACCCATGATAACAGCAAATATAAATTTGCCAGTGCAGATGAACTTAGCGTCAACAAAGAGGTATTGGAGGAAGCTGTTTCACATTTCCTTTGGGGCATATTATAGGATGTTTTATGGTGTAGCATGGAGGCTGAAAGGGTGGGATTTTAGCAGTTTCTAGAAAACATAGAGAGGGATGGTTTTTGGCTTCACAGTAAGGGACAGTGATACACTCCACAGACAGCCTTTCCTATCTCTCTTTTATCCTTCTATTTGTCCATCACCCTTTCATTTGTAAGGTTCCTGTAGGCAGGCTGAGTGCTAGCTCAGCAAGGTGAAACTGTGTGGTACCTGGGCCCAGTCCAGGGCCCAACACCACTGTCCCTTTCTGATTTGCACCCATTTTACCATTTCCAGGTGTCCCATGTAATTACACTGCACACAGAAACTGCTGAGGGAGGCTCAAGGACAGACTCACATCCCAGGGATTAGTCGTAGCTCAAAGGCTTATGCAGGAAAATGCTGGGAGTTTGCTGCACTTAGGGAGCACTGAATGACAGGGGTTCCTTGTTTGTGTTTTCAGGAGCGGCGAGCTCTGTGCAACGCAGCACTTATCATAGGACAGAAAAGACTCAGTGACCGCTCTGAGGTGCAAAAAAAAATGCTGGAGTCATTTAATGATTACAATGAGCTGGGTTTTAACCTGAGGTCAAATATCTTCCAAGGTGAGTGGATGTGTGCACCTCTGCCTGACCTTCAAGCTGATTCTGTCTGCGTTGTGCTTGGGCTCGGGGCAGCCATGTTGATCTGGGCAGAGGTCTGGCTGTAGGTGACCCTCACGTCCTCTCTTACTCCTTCCATCCACGGTCACTCCTTTCCCAGGTTGTGGTGTCTGAGGAAATGAAAGCTAGAGCCTCCCTTTCTACACTCTATTCTTTTCTCTTCTTTCACCTTTTTTTTCCAAGCCATGAAACGTGAAGGCGCATCATGACCCCAGTCCTCCCTGTTCAAAGCAGTCTACATGAACACCGTTTGGAATTCAATGTCCCCTGTCATCTCCAGCCTCAAATTACCTCAATATCCAATACTGGCATTATTTCTCTTCAAGATATTTAGAGATGTGGGCCTCTGAAATGTCTTCTCAAACGTTTCGGGTGCATTGAAGATTGCTTAGTGCTGGGATTTGTCACACAGGAAAGAGGGACCTCTTGTCTCAGGGAGCTCAGAATCATTATTATCAAGGAGAGGGTAAAATAAAAAGGAAAGTAAGGAGGAAAGAATGAGAGATGAAAATAAAGCTCCCCAAATGACCAGAAGTCAAGAGGCAATGAACAGAGAAGTCACATTTGGGAGCTAGTTCTAAGTATGATGGCAGAATATGGCTCAAGAAGGCCTGGAATGGTAAGATGGTGCTTTCTGTGGAGCTGTAACGCTGGATGGGAAGTTACGCAGCTGGATGAGGAGATTCAAGGGGAGATCAGGTGGGCACTTGAGTAAAGAAAGGGCACTGGGATACAAATAAAGGTGATACCCTTGCTGTAACCTCTATGTATGTCTCATCCTTAAGGATGAAAGGCAAATAAATTGGCAAACATAAGCTCCCTCCTGGGTGATGCTGAAACTGTTATTCAGCACCTCGCCACACATCTGATCAAAAGTATTACAGTCAACACATGACTTTTCCTGTGCCCTTGAATCTGCCGGTGTTGCTCCCCTGCTTCAATTCCAGGACTGCATTAGGGTGATGTCTGCATGCATTTCCTCATTTGCTGTTCCTTATAGGTGGCCCACTGGAGAGCAGAAGCTTGATGAAAGATTCCTACACCCCTGATGTAATTCAGAAGGCCATCAGGGATCCCAAGACATGGCATGGAAGGAGGACGGACGAGCTAGGTATGGAGTCTGCCAGGAAAAGTACATTGCTGAATTCCTGAGAAGGGTGCTGCTTCTGCCAAGGATAATGGATGAATCTGAGCAAAGAGGGGGGGGGGGGCTACAGATCGGCATTTTCACAAGAGAGGATTTCTGCAACTGGAAAAATCCCTGAGGGATAACAGTGTTAGAAGGGAGACTGTAACTGAACTATGATTTTCTTCTTTACAGGGAAGTGGCATCAGAAAAATGCCCTAAATATGAACCTGCAGAAAGCCCTGGAGGAGAAATACGGAAAGAAAAAAGCCAATCCCTAGAAGATGACGGTTAGGTATTGGACTGCATTCATCAGGGGATCTTCTTCCTCAGCCTTCTAATAAACCTCCGTGTCGAGACCCCACCCATTGCTTAATAGTTGTCAACTACAGATTTGTTGCTGATGTTTTCTCCCTCTCAGTTAGGGTGTCTTTGGGAGATAAATGCAAAAAAAATAAAATAAAAATCCGTTTGTTGGTCACTGCTAAGGTGGGCCTGACTGAGGTGTGAAGCACTCACCCTTGCAGAGGGTAGAAGGATATCGTAGTGTGATGAGGTCATATAAGCTCATAAGATGGAGTACAACCTATGATGCAGGGCCAGAAATCCCACTGCGTGGCATGGGAGGACAGTGAGGGGAGTGAAGTCCAGATGGAAGTGAGCTGGGCTTGTGAATGCCACCCTCCCTGAACCAGGGTTACCTGAGGGCATGAATGCTGCCTAAATCTTCCCACACAGGGAAGCTTCGCAGCTTGGATGTACGTAGCAGTTAGATGCACCAAACAAAGAGCCAGCTCCCTGTCGATGTTGCTTAGGTGAATTCAAGTTCTCTGGTGCTTCTAAGACACCAAACAGTATCCATGCAATAACCCAGGGACAGCTCCATATGCTCGGCACCAGGCACCAATGTTGGTTAGGAGAGGATGTTTCTCTGCCCACTGTTCTAGTTTTGTTGTTGTATCTGTCACTTAGAGGATTTCAGGTAAAGCTCTTGCTCTGGCAGGGAGCAGCAGTGATGGTGGGAAGAGAAGCAGAAACTCACCTGAGAAGAGGAGGCATCAGAGTATTCATCAACGCCCACACTATCTGCATGCCAAGGCAATGCAAAAACATACCAGCACCTCCCAACTAAAGAGAACAGGAAAACTGCAAGAAGCCCCAGACTTCTCCAATCTACAAATCATCCTACAATGTGAACGGACCCATACTGAAGCTCTCATAAACTGTGCTCATCCCTGCTAGCGCTTTCCCAATCTCTCAGAGAAGCATCACCGCCAGACTGTGTGCATCCACCACACCTAATTTGAAGTTCAGAGAATGCATCTGAAGAATAACCAAGGATCAGCAAGGGGCTTGAATGCTGCCAGACATGCAGGGAGTTTGGGTATTTCTGATGTGTTTTTCTCACTGTATTTAATGGTCCGTGTTGCAGGACCTGTCCTTCCAGCTCCAAAAGGTGTACGAGTTTGGTGCAGCAATTACAAAGTGCGTGTCTGGGAATAGCGATGCCCTGAACCTTTCTCTCTGGTCCCAAGCTTTCACAGTTTTAAAAGACAGCTGCTTTAATAAGTGAGATGTGCTGGTTGGCGGGTGAATTAGGATTTTTACTCTACCCTTCATTGGCTGGGGATTAGGTAACAATACGCAGACTGTGCCAAAGCAGTGAAGGATGAACTGCTCTGCTCTGCACTGGTGCGACCTCACCTCGAGCACTGGGTGCAGTTTTTCACATCACACTATAAGAAGGACATAAAACTGTTAGAGAGCATCCAAAGAAGGGCTACGAGGATGGGGAAGGCTCTGGTGGGGAAGACATATGAGGAGTGGCTGAAATCCTTTGGTTTGCTCAGCTCAGAGCTGAGGAGGCTGAGGGGAGGCCTCATGGCGGCCTACAGCTGCCTCACGAGGGGAGCAGAGGGGCAGCGCTGAGCTCTGCTCTCTGGTGACAGCGACAGGGCCCGAGGGAACAGCATGGAGCTGTGTCAGGGGAGGGTCTGATGGGAGCTAGGAAAAGGTTCTTCACCAGAGGGTGGTGGGCATGGAACAGGCTCCCAGGGCAGCGGTCACAGCATCAGGCCTGCTGGAGTTCAAGGAGCATTTGGACAACGCTCTCAGACATGGGGTTTGAATTTTGGGGGGTCCTGGGTGGAGCCAAGGGTTGGATTCAATAATACTTGTGGTTCCCTTCCAACTCGGGGTATTCTATCATTCTGTGGTTCTATAGTTCTCTGAAAATATAACAAGTGATAATCAAGCGATAATTATTTTCCACCAGCAATCATTAACCATTTGGAATTCAGATGTTGCCAGGCACATGCCCAATTCTTTCAAACTAAGGCAAATGGCCAAATGGCATCTTGTTGAAATCTCCCTGCGGGTTTTCCTTGAGCATCAGTGCCTAGAGGCTCCTACCTAAGCACACACCACTCTGACTTCAGCCAAACAGCACAGCTCTGTGTAGGAACACCCTGTTCTGTGTTCATCCAGCACTGATGACCGATGTGCATCCAGGTACTTAATAAGTTCCATCTTCTGAAACCGTGCAAGAAGCAAGTCCAAATCCAGAAAACATGAGTCTGAACAGAAATCTACTAATGTTTTTTGGTGCACTGGAAGTAGGGAGTTAAGGGCACAGTTAGCTAACACATAAGACATAACATGCGGGCTGAATCAGCATACAGATTTACAGGTCTCTTTCTAACGTATGAGCAGACAGACTGTATAGTTATGGTACAGCTTGGAGAAAATGCCCTTTGCTACCCATGAAAGGCCAATGAGGAGGAGATGAGATCAGAAGGGAGACAGACTGGAAGGTCTTTGGTGGTGCACCACTACATGCTGTCACAAACCATGTTGTTTGCCTTCTGCAGAGAAGAGCAATAAAGTCACACTTCTTATAAATTAGAACAATATATTTAAAAGAAATCAAATAATACAAAATAGTTGGCATCTTATAATGGACTTGAACAGGTGGCAGCTGTTTGATGCCAAATGAATGCATACACGTGGCAATCTCCCTTCGTCTTCTCTCCTTTGCTAAATGAGACAGCACAGCCAGGTGCAAACACTTTCTGGCGGGTGACACATCAGAAGGTGCTGAGATAACTGAGATAGCTTTCAAGGAGACAGCTTGGCTACTGGAATCAATCGATATCTGAAGTCTCTGAGCGCTGAACAGAATAACTTAGCCAGAACCTTGGCTAGGAACACTGCTGTGTGGCACTCCATGGTGGCTGGAGTGCCTTTGGTAGCCAAACATGCATGTCCAAAGCCGAACTTGGGATGTCCAAATAGCATGTCAGATGCAAGCAGGCAAGAGCAGATCTGAAATCAGCGCTCACTGCTGCTGGAAGTCTCCCCTCTGCCCGTTCATCTCCTCTCAGCTATTCATTCTCACTTGCTTACCTACCTGCCAACGCTCTGAACCAATTCAACTTGATAAATCAGCAGAAGATCGATACAGAAGAGGAAAAAAAGCAAAGTTAACACGTTAACAAATCAAATATGTTAAGGAAAAGACCTCATTACAGGCGAGGCAATGAGTAGCGGGCTGTGCAGATGTTGGGGAAGAGGGAGTGGAAAAGGAGTGGAAAGGGAAATGGCTTTTCATTGCTTTTTTCATACAGAGAGAAATTCGCTGGTCTCTGCTGTACAGTCTCACTGAACTCAGCACTTTGCAATGTCTTTCAGTGGTTTTACCGGCTCTTATCATTGGGTGGCAGCTCTGAGCCAATGTTTTATCTGGCAGGCAAGAACTTAGGGAAAAATGGATTATTCTCTGGCTTAGCTAAACTGTTCACCAAAATAGCTATTTAAGTGCTGTTTCAGTCATCTATAAACAGTTAATGCACTTGAAATGGAGGTAATCATACTATAACAATTTGAAATAGGAAAGACCAATTACATCCAAGCTTCTGCAGCGCTCTCCTCCTACCCTCCAGTTTTTTCTGCACTAAAAGGTATTTCATGGTTTAGGCTTATGCACCCCTGTAATTGAGGAACAGGTTACTCTGCAGGATATCAGTATTAAGAAAGATTCCCCGTTCTCCAGTCTTTTTCCATTTAGCCCTCTGGCTTTTGCCTATCTTATGCTATCCTGGATGATTCCAATCTCTGATATCTCCACTGCAAGTGATTTTGAATGGCTTGCCAAAGAAGTGGTAACAATGGTAAGAACAGGAGGCAGCCAGTGCAAGGACTCTTATCAAAGTTTTCAGCCCACTATTAAATTCGTTCCTTTATGCTGTAAAGCTTGCACTGAAATAAAACTTAAATTCAGCGCTACATCTATCCTGAGATAAGCCCGGTATTCCTAAAAGAACGGAGCACTTACTGCTGATCCTGCCTATGATGGGATAAAAGAGAAATCCAGAGCTGCCTGAAGTGGCGAGAGGTCATGGCAACAAGGATGCAAGTGAACTGACTTCAGTCTTGGGCACTGGGACTGAAATGCAATTGTGTCTTACGTTGAAAAGCATTGAAAACATTATTATCCACTAGGAGAGAACAGTGTTTGGAGCATCAGGAGTTACCTGTGGTGTTGAGGATGGTAGACCAAAAGAGCTGTGGAGAAAGAAGTTAATATATATATATATTTACTCAGGGTTGTCTTTGGGCTTTGTTTGCCAATGACTCCTCTCTGAGGACCTGAAGTGCTGAAGGGGCAGCGTGAGGACTGCAGACAGAACCAAGGTTTCTTGGGCTAGGGCTGCTAAAGCAGAGACCCAGCATTAGAGGAGGAATCGCTGCACTTGGGAACAGCAAAGAGAGGTTTAGGAGCAACATTTTCTTGAACAAGAGCAAGGGACTCTCTCAACTCCAGGCAAAATGTGGGAGTGGGCTACATTACCCAGATGTTTTCAGGTTGTATTGGTGATTTTAGTAAACAGACCTCCCAATGTTTGCTTTGAGTTTCCATTTTATCCCTTTTAATAAGATTCCTTTTCTTTTAAACACTTGAATTCACTGCTCTTAAGCAGGAAAACTGATTATCCAAGCCTATTATGTACCCAAGCAAAATCATTTTCTTTTCCTATAACCTGAGACGCTTGAGCTGAAATTGATTACCTATTTTTAGAAAGAAGCCCTAGCTAATTCTGGCTTCTTCCCCTGCCAATCATATCTATCAGTGGCATGTGAAGCAAGCTTATATAAATGCATGTACGTGAGAATTATGGCCTGCCCCTTTTTACCAAATACATATAAGTAAGAAAGGGGTAGGCTTGCTTGGGATCTTTCATCATTTTGGACTAGGAACTGGAGAGCAGAAATAGCATTTATGGAAAGAAAACAAGATTATAATAGTACCATTTCTGGAAACTTTGTCTTAGTTATCAAAGACCCCCACAGCTCAAGCAGGCTTTTCTGAATCTCACAACTGGCTGCTTTCATTTCTATAACATCTTCAGTTTTCCGAAGATCTGGATGACCTCAGCACTCCATGCATACTCCTGCAATACTCAGTCTGACAGGAGATTTGTGGGACCAGTGTAGACTGGGGAACCTTTGCTGTCTCCGCCTCATCTCCAGGGCACTCAGCTGTACTGTTCTTAGCCATTCTGTTTAGGTGAAAACAAAGTGCTAAGCTGCTATCGACAGCCGCGTAATTGACAGCTTTCTAAGGTGATCTCTGCATACAAACAGGAGCCGCTGTCAGAGGCTGCACTGTCCTCCAGGAAGCTCGAAGGAATCTTTGGCCACATCTCTTGTATTTTCCTCAGAAGATGCAAGCCTCAGCCTTTTCTATGCCACAGCAAGACGCCAAGCGTCTACTGCCAACTCCAACTCAATGCCAAGATGTGCAAGCACAAATTAGCTTTTGAGAAAGGCTATGTTTTATTGTGAGTAAAACAGAGCCAGGGACCGTGCTTTGGTCCTCAGGTTAAGTGGCTGTGTCCACACTCTACAGCCCTGGTTGCCAGCCAGGTCTCCCACGGTGTCCCTGCAGCCTAAAACACAGCTAAGGTTTTGTGCCTGTTTTTATCAATGCAATGCAATGCATGATGTGGGCACTGTGTTAAAGCTGTACTCACAGTACAGAACTGAGGGTGTGTGCTGCATGGCTGGGTGCAAAAGTTGCTAGAATTCTGTTGAAGGACACTACACACAGCCACACCTGGCACATTCAGTGCTGCTCACTGGGAACACTTTCTGCCCTGTGCTCTCTCAAACTGTGCCAGGATGTTGCCCTGGAGAGCAGTAGCTGGCACAGGCCAAGCCATGGCCAGGAGAGTGCTGACAACAAAAAGCCGTACGAGCAGTTACAAGACTGTGCTTGATGCTACATCTTGGCCCTGATTTGTTTAGCAGCATAGGCTCAGGCAACGTGACTGCTGGCCTCAGCATTTATGCGGCTCTGGAGCTTTCAGTGATACTCTGCAGTGCCTTCTTCAAAGTAAAGGGCCCTTGTCTCGAGAATCTCCCATGTACTGCATGTGAAGCTGGATAAAAGGAGAGAGCAAAGTAAGATTTCAAAGAAGTAACAAACATAATCGATCTGCCCTTCACATGACTTACAAAAGCACACACTGAAAGGAGCTGATGCTCTCTCCTAAGAAGCACATAATCACCAAACCCAAGAGTCAACTTAATTTATGCCAGCTTCCCCCTGACTGCTCTGCAACCCAGAACAGAGCACTATGGTCACCTCTCCACCTTTGAAGACCTGACACAAACTTGGGGCTGTATGGACAATTTGGAGCTATTTCTGAGCAGCCTCACACTGGTTGGGTCCACTGCAGCTCTTTGTTCACTCTCCACTTTTAAAGTCAGGCTTTGCTTAAATGAGTGGAAAGGATGTCACTTCAAGAGGATGCAGAGGTAAGGGAATATCTTATTTGTATGAGAGGGAGGCTCTGCTCAGGTGGGTTTGGAGGAATTCAACCCACAAGATTTCCACTCCAATGGGTCAATGCCTTTTATTGGAATCTATTTCCAACGGAAATGCACAGGAAAAAAAAGGAAACAGATTTCTTTCTCTCCTTGGACTTCCAGCCAAGCAACTCAAGGGCAGCAGCTGCAGCAATTCGTTGCTCTTTCTATAGATGACTGGAAGACATACACAGACTTACAAAACAAATAGGTGAAAATTCTTCATCCTCCCTACTGCACAGTCTGCTCTTCCCCCATGGTTGGCAAGGACCCTTTCAAGAAAGGAGTCAGGAGTGGGCTCCTTACTTACCTTCCAGCACCTGAAGGCAGCTGATCTCCTACATCTCCCCTGAAGTGTTCCGCGCACTGGGGCCCACCTGGCTGGCAGCTGGCTGACAGCTCCTGGAAAGAGAAAATGAAGGTTGTAACACTGCTGAGGAAAGGAAGATCGCTTTAAGGCCAGGCAGAGACAGGAGCTGTGGGCACAAGCCCACGTAGTAGCACCTCTCTGATGGGCACTTAGGACAAGAATGAGCCTCCAGGCATTCACACAGTGTAACTAGTTTAACAGCTTATCAACTGTGCTTAAAAGGAATCTTTCCAAAGGAACTTTTGTCCCCACAACCTTGGTGCTCTCATTTGAAGGGCCATGCTGTTTCCCTATCTAAACACAGCAGTAACATTGCTACAGGCTATCTTTAATAGATTGACACAGGCTTAAAAACTGTCAGTCTGAATAAACTCCTGGCATCTTCATATCCCTTCGATTTGTTCTAACATTTTCTATCAGCTTCTCCCTCCTTTGTCCTTGCTCCAATCTGCAGATCCTCTTCACGTTTCAACCTTCATTCCCCAGTCAAAACAAGCTGAGATCCATTTGATCTTCGAGTCGCAAAGGACAGCGGTGTTAAAGCAATCACACTGCTGTGGCTACAGAATATGCTCTGTCCTCCAGAAGATTGTTCCTTCCCTCCCGTGTTCTCTAATGGTGAGCTGCCTTTACGCAGCACAGGAGCCAGGGCTGCCACATCTGTGGGTTCCCACCAGAGCAACCACAAAGCTGCTGCTTTGTGCAGGGCCTGCCTCGATTCAGCACGACGAGGTCACTCTGGGCTGTATTTCACCTGTAGGAGGAAAATAGCCCTTTCTATACTGGCTGAGAAGAGAAACAGAATTAGCGGGATGTTTACAAAGTTCAGGATAAAGTAATTCACTCCTGGGATGGAAACTCTCAAAACCATGTGACGAAGAACAGAGAGCCCCTGTGGGTGGAAACCTGGGTGTGACGGAGGAAGCGAAGCTACTATGGTGCTCCTTACAGCAGGGGATGGCCTTGAACCAGTGCTGATGACTGCGTGTGAACAGAAAAAGGATTTGGTGAAATCTACCGATAACCAAATTAATCAGAAGGAACTCATGAACAGCAAATGATCTGCGAGGGGGATTTATCACGGCCTGCAAAGCACGCAGATATGCAGCATGTGAAGCAGCCTGGCCTACCACGCTTCCCATCTATCAGCTGCTGGCTGGATGCGTGCGTGAGATGCATTGCTGGCTGGCTGAACAAGGGGCTCGGAATTACTGAGTGCCAGAAAAAGAGTCAGCTGAGAGCCATGCAGCCCATCGTGTATAGCACTCTGCAAAGCAATGCTAAGACCAAGCACTGCACTTAGGGTGAAAATATGAAGTGGAACAGGAGGACTTGCAAGGTAAGGGGTGAGGCTGACAGACAGGATAGAGGTAGAAAGCTAAAAATCTTCTGACTGGAGAGGTAACTGGGAAGTTTCTCTTTGCCAAGACCACTCTTCCCCGGAGTTACACATCCCTGACTTGCACCGCAGGGAGCCAGAGATCAGGTGGAAGTCAATTAGCTTAAGTAGAAGATAATGCACAGTGGCAAAAATAGCACGATCTCTGTCTGTAGAACGGAGATTAGCAACATTGCCGTAAGGAGATAGAGACATTCAGATGTGAGATCAAATACAAATCCAACAGTTCCAGGAGAGATTCACAGATAGATAAGGCTGTGGAATTGTGATAGTGAGAAACCCAAGAGTCAGCTCCAGGAAGGGACTCAGCCCGTTTTCATCAAACTTGAAGTATGCATCACGCCATGCCTCTTAGGGTGATATCCACCTGCTGGGATGTCATTTCTTTCAATCACAAGATGAAATCAGGAAATGGGTGAGAGAGATACGGAGGAAAAGAAAGCCATTTACTTTTAAAAGTGCCTCCAAAGATAGAAGTGTGCAAAGTACACACTTCTTTCTGCCCTCTCCTTTCCTACATGGAGGAAAATGTGCTTGCTGGCTCCATTCCTGGGGATGTGCTTGGTCATACCACTCTGTTGTGATCTTTCTAAAAGAACCCATAGGCATGAGACCAACAGTGGAAGGAATAACAGCATATTCTCTCAAGGAGATGAAAGCTGCTATGAGGAAACAATTAGAGTATCTTTTTAAATACAAAGCATTAGAAAGGTTGCGTTGTGTGAGTGAATCATGTGAGAAGCAAGACTGATGGCTGCTAGATAGTCCTGTGCCATGAGGCTAAAGTGCTTCCGAGAGACTTCTCAACCTGGCAATAATTCTTTGCCATGTGGATGTGGTTTGCTTGAGAACTCTACAGTCGTGAGCAGTGAAAACAGAACTAGTCCCTTCAACACCAGTTACAAACTGAAACAAAATCTTCTTTCCGAGATCTGGAGTTTTCAAACTGATTTCTTCATCTTCTGATATTCACCTGTTGCTTCTAAAAAGTTGCTTAAGGATGATGTTATGGTCACTGTCTTTGTTTAACACCTGTATAACCTATTTCTGCATGTAAACTCCACCAACGCTCAGGGTGTTTTTCCAGATCTTATGCATGTCCTTGGTAAGTTCCCAACAGCATGTTCATCTCCAAGGGTGCTTACAGGGACTTAAGTGCGCAATGTTTTCTGTTTCAGATTTCTGTTCTTGTTAAAAATACGTATCAGAGGCACGCTTTCAGAGGACTACCCAGGATCTCACAGTTTCTTTGGGCTAGGGAAGCTTTCTCTGTTTTATAAAAAGTCATAGAACTTCATGAATGATCAGAATCAGCGGACCTTCCCATACTATGCCTACTTTGGAACATAACTGACTTAGCAGGTTCCTTAGCAGGTATCAGAAAAATGGCCATGTTCTGACAAAGTATATAAAGCCCTTTGGATGGTGCTCCCTGTGTGCAGAAAAGCAGATAAATGGTATTTCAAACTTCCATAATCATCCACCACATTCCCAGAGATTTTCAGCTCTCGTGGAGCTGCAAAGTGATATTTTCACCCAGGGCAGGATCTCTCCCCAGCTCCAGTCCGTGGAGAACAGCACCTGTGCCTCCAGATGCATGCACGCAGAGCTGACCCAGCTGGCACAACTCACCCAGCAGAGCAGCCCTATCTCATCCAGTGCTCCGGGGGCCACTGCACAAATCCCCAGGTGCTCCATTGGGTTACTGTGAAATTGTATAGCAACACGCTCCCCCAAAACACAGAAAATTCCTCAAATTTGGATGTAATTCAATACTCTGGGGACTACAAGGGGCACCACCTCCTCTGACTTCTTCAGCTGGCAGGTCAATTCATCAATAAACCCCACAGCACTTCCTCAAAAACAAAACCAAGACAACTTCTTTCCACTCTCATTTCACACGTTTTCTTAACACCCTTCAATCTATCTGATGTTTAGCCCTCCATCTCCTGGTTCTGCTATCTATTCTTTTTCTCTTTCCCCTATCACTTCCTCCTTCTCCATCCCTTCCTCTCCCTCATACTCTCCAGCTTGATGGTTCCGTGTTTTCTTGAAAGGAAGCAGAAGTAGCAAGAAGATAGTGACAGACGCAACCCAGTATCTCTGAGAGGAAACCCAACGAGAAAAACATGTGCAACTTCTGACTTTCTCAAGGCTTGTTTTGTAGAAATGATTTCAACGTAGCTATGCTCTTACCAACATAAGGTGAGAGAAGAACCCTTTTATGTCATAGTAAGTAGTTGTTATCACCATTGTATCTAATGTAGCACATCCTTCTCCACCCAACCAAAATAAATAATGTGTCCTGCTGTGTTTTGATCTCACGGTGAAAGCAGGGGAGAGCTGTTGGAAGGGTAATGAAAACAACTTGATTAGCATGATATTTGTCCTTACCCTGTAGAGATCCAACGTTCTCCCCAGCTTGGATATAACAGTAGTGTCTTCCTGCTGGATCCTATGCTGGCTGCAAGCCCAGGCCACCATCCCACTGCCCAGCTCCATCTCTTAGGTTCAGCAGCCAAGGCTCTGCAGATCCTTCACAGAACACCGTGGCTATGGTTAAAGTTCAGTCACATTCAGGAACTGATGTGCTTCCGAGCCCTCCATCCATGTGCAAGTTGTAAGAGAGCTGTAGTCATCACAGCAGTACAAGGTCTGCATTGGGATGCTCTCTGAAAAGAGAAAACAATCAAAAGACAGATTGGGCATAAAGCAGGTAGCAGGAAATGGTGAAAGGAACACAAACTGCTGCTGTGCTGGAGGAGGCAGAGACAGAGAAGCGAGGAGCAGAGCTATGAGGCCTGCTGGGAATATCCCCTATGTAGTTCAGCTCATACAGTACAGATTTCACAAACAAAATTTAGCCCTTAATGGGAAAGCCTGAAGCAAGAAGTCTCCAACAGCAGCTGCTGCTCTTCAAGCAGGCCTGACTGTCGTCATGCTGCCATTCATCAGAATTTTATTGCCAGTCTCAGGGCTGAGAAAACCTCAACTTCTTGGCTGTTTGTTGTCCACAAATCAAAATCGTTATGCAAGAAAAGTAAAAATCTGATCCACAAGCTCTGAATAAAAGTTGGAATTGTTTTGTAATTATTAAAATTAATTTTCAAAATGTATTGAAATATTCTAATTCAAAAGATAAGCACAAAGTCTTAAGCTTGATGTTTTCAAGCCTCATTGGGTTTCGTGCCTTTGAAGCGAAAGGGCCTCGTAAAACTGATTTAAACATGAAAAACATCCTTTCTTTTCTGTTCCCCATCTGCCAGCCAGGAACGCCAGCTGCTCTGACACAGTGAGCTGATCTAAGCCTTCAGATTGCATCTCTGTTCCTTTTGCGGAACGGCAGAGACCTGGTGCTCCGTGAATCTCCAGCACAGGCAGGAAGCTGGGTAACCAAGTGTGTGTGCAGGACAGAAACCTGAAAGAGCACCTCCCCCCAGCCAGAAGCTTATCTGCTCCTCCGGATGATCCTTTGAGAATACCAGCAGAAGGAAATGAGAGTACCACAACCAAGCGGGCAGTGCTGAATGGGGATTTATTTAGCTGAGCACTCACTTCAGCATCATTGTCCTAAGATCAGCACAATTCTTAGTCCTTGGTAGATCTTGGCATGACTTTGCAATAAACAAGGGTCCGAAGTGAACGGGAGGTCCTCCAGGACTCCTAGGACCTAGCCAGTCTGAGTCTTAAAGATAGAATCTGGAAGATGTTTAGAAAAACAGCTTCAATTACTGCAATCACAGATTTTTTAAAAAGCTGAATGAATGTTCTCACCAATTCACTGTTCTTCTAACAATCAAGAATTGTCTCCTTGTCTCAGTAGAAAGGCAGCAACTGCAAGATATGAGTGAATGTTTTGCCTTTGTGGGTTGCTAGCAGGGTGGTGAATACGTTCCAGGCCCACCTAGCGAGCCCACTTCCCTTAGGAAGAGTTAGGCCTCTAGGAAGTCACACGTGAAAGCGAGAGACACCCCGCTCCGGTTAGCCACAATGACATTTAAGTCACAGAAAGCTTCCTGATGAGGAAAACACTTCAGAAACGTAGCGGCTGAAAAATGTGACCCTCTATCAGTGAGCAAACATACCTCGTAGATGGGTTTGCAGAGAAGCTGCTTTTCGTTTTTATTTTGTGAAAATCTCTGTGCAAGGAGGAGCTGCGTTGAGGAAAGGCCACTGTTAACCTGGGAAAATGGAAGTGCTCTCTGGTGCTTCAAACTCCAACAAGAGGCACTGGAGTTTGCTGTGATGGAAACTACTGAGCTAAGGTCAGCTAGGTTGAGAGCTCTTTTTCAGAAACAGCAGGCAAGAGATGGCAAGGAATGATTTTGTGATTTCTAGCAGGCCTAGGGCTAGGGCCTAGGGCTGTCTAATCCTGCAGGAAGTGACTGTGCCCAGTCTGAGCCACGCTCAGGTCCAAACAGTGGATGGAATCTGCTGGAAAAGGAAAGTTCTTTCTGTCTTTGTGGGGACATCACTTGAGAGACCAGAGATACCATGCAATTTATTTAGCACCGCAAATCAGGTGTTAGTCAAGATAGGATGGAGCCCTGGGCAACCTGATCTAGTACCAGATCTGGAGGTCGGCAGCTCTGCCTGTGGCAGCGGGGTTGGAGCTTGCTGGCCCTTGGCGTCCCTTCCAGCCCAGGCCATTCTATGAGCCTGTGGTAGCGTAATTCTCCCAGGCACCAGGCAGGTTGCTATCTATGGAAAGATCAGCGTGCAACAGATGTGCTTTTCAATACCTTGTATTTCAGTACCTTTTGTTTAATACAATCTCAGGGCCTCTAACACTTGGTGTAGTGAATTGTTTCTTCACCTCATGCAGGTGCTGTAGGGCAGCTTGTGCTCTGCCAGCTGTGCTGTCAGCTGTTTCTCAGTTCCCTGTCTCTTAGGGTGTAGCCAGCATTTGCTGTAATTCTAAAGAAAAGGAGAGTATCACCTGGAGGCTGGGTGAGGCAACAGGCTTAATGA
The DNA here is from genome assembly GCA_013396635.1 of Penelope pileata. NCBI lineage: Eukaryota > Metazoa > Chordata > Aves > Galliformes > Cracidae > Penelope > Penelope pileata. Next base: position 714,665 of record WBMW01002985.1, read on the forward strand.
AGGGGGCAAGATAATAGGCCTAATGAAGGGGTGATCACTGTTGGGGGAAAGTGGCAGGCTGGAGAATTTTTCTTATATAAACCAAAAAGATATTTAATAACAGGATCGGTAGTCAGAGCTCATACAGGCGATAATCAGGCGTAGCTAGATGTGAAACTTCATGGCTATTCAATTTGAATAAAAACACTAACAGACTGAACGTTGTCTGACTTACGAAGTTTAAGGTCTTACCTCAATACCATTCACAGCCGTGTCATTAATGTACATCTGGAGTACTTGGTGTAGCCCCGGTAACTGTGCATGTGTACACGCAGAAAGTCTCCTCTTTCTGTCACCAAGATGAAAGTAGAAAATAAAAGGAGGATAGAGAAATGTCAGGGCAAAAGAAAAAGAAAAACAGTAGGAAAGAAAGGAGGAAAAAATAAAAGCAAATAGTCTGAAATTCACCTTGAATAGTTCCAGCTCTCCAAACCAAGCATAGAGCCAGAAGAATGATGATCTCTGTCATCTTCACATCTTTGCACAAAACCATGGTTTTATGTCAGGCAATAACTCCCTGCACCGTTGGGTGTTCTTGCTCAAATGTTTGCTCAACAGCCACTGTACTTCCTTTTTTGTCATCTGTTACAGCTGGAAGCAAAACTCATGCGGTTTGCTGGATAAGTCTTAGGCCTTCTCTTGGCCCCAAGCAACCTTTTCATCAACACTGACGAGATTGTTCAAAGTAGCTTGATATGGAAATGCTTTATTGAGGGAGAAAGTTTCTACTTCTTGATCAGAGGACAACAACAGAGCTTGTTGTTTGGAACTAACAGCAAGGCTTCCAGCCTCCTTCCTTCACCTTGAGAGTAAGAAATAATCCCTGTGTTATGAGAAGGAATTAATTATCCACGCTGATTCACCCTTCCAATCCATACAAAGTACATCCTCCGTTTCACTGAATAATGAACCTGTCCAAAAGGAAATACTTCCTTATCTTTCTTACCACTCCCGCTTACAATAGTACAGTTCTGGTGAACAGAGAGATCCAGTCCCCCCACTTCTTCACATTACAATGTGATTCACGGGAATTTTAAGCCCTGGGTATTTTTTGAAAGGAGAGAGTTCCCTGCCAGTTACTTCCATTTGCTTCATCTGAATGCTGAGTGGGCTTCAAGGCAGCTGCTTCTGAGAAAATGGATACGTGACTTTCTTATTTACCACCCGCAGGGAGTTGGTGCAAATGCAGCTGCCAGTGGGACAGCCACAGTCTCACCCCTTCAAATAAGTCCATGCTTTCTTCCCCTTTTGGTTGAGCTGTTACTGTCTTTAGCAGCAAAGAGGCAGACGTGTGGCTTACTGTCTCTAACTCAGAGCGTAGGTCCAACAGCCAAGCGCTTGATCAGATGTGTCACAATTAGGAGGAAGAGGGAAAGAAGTACATTTCAATGTTATATTTTGCTTCAACACTTTCCAAGAAATGAGACTAATTTTGCAGCAAAAAATATATAATCATCTCTTTGACAGAGGCTGACCTTTGCTGTTTGTCCTCTCTTCTGCTGGATCGTACTTGAAATCTCTCCTTTAAATCATCATTCTCTTTGTATGCAATGTTTTCTGCAGGGAAAATCCATTACCATCAAGTCAAACAGTCCTTAAATAAAACTTCAGTTTACGTTGTGACCGTTATCTTAACAACGCATTGCTGCTGGAAAGCCTGACCTGTGTATTGCTGTCTCCATCCAAAGAGTAGCATCAGAAGTGTGAATTCTGCTTTAATGAAAACCAGTTAAGGCATTAAAATTCAAGCCATGCTCTGCTTACACAGTTTAATTTAAGTGATAATATCACACTGCATCAATAGAAGCGAAGAAAATGCACCCAAATGGGGACAATGTAATTTAACATATATTTAGACCTTCTTTTTAATCTTATGAAGAATAGTGGTGAGGAGTGCTGGCATCTAAAGAAGTGGGAGGACGTGAAGTTTCTTACTGCTTTCTCTAACCTAGGCTGTGCAGCCTCTGGAAAGGGAGAGTTTGGGGCTATACCTTTATCCATTGAAAGTAACAGAGTTCAGGCAGAGTTCAGGCAATTCTGGATTGTCCTGAGCAGCATACACAATTTCTTATGAATGAGTGGCAGCTGGAAGCATACTTTTATAAAAAAAAAAATAGCTAGAAGAAAATCAGAGTAAGCCAAAGAAAGGAAGAAAAATCTTGGCAGCAATTTTCAGGATATGCTGCAAAATCGAACACTGCATACTGTATGCACACGAGCTTGAGGCTGGAGGATTCTTGTCTTTGCAGCCCCCAAAGGGCACACATGCACTGTCCTTCCCTTCATGCTCCTTTCACAGATGAAAAAGAGATGTAAGCTTATCCTTTCATTTTATTCCTAATGGGCAGAAGAATTATCCCACTTATATGCAGAGACTTCAAAGGAGAAAAATGAAGACTTGCAGTGAATATCCATGGACTATGTCTCTTGACACTGCAGTCATTCATAAGGAGCTGTTTCTCTTCTTTTCATGCTCGTCAAGCACTTGCACAGTGTGTTCCCAAGCAATACTCCATTACTGCTCTCACTGAATTTATGCCAAATTAGATCTTGGCATCCCTAAGCACGAAGGATCTACCTTTCAGATTGCGTGCTTCTGCAATAGAGCAATGCTTGGTAAAGCTGAGATTGAAGTTCCCATGGATGGAACTGAGGCATGCCTCTTCAGTGAGGCTGCCAGAGCAACGTCAGCTTGCATCAAATGTGTCCAGATCAGTGATAGCACGTTAATTCCCTATCAAAAGTGAAATCCACAAACAACCTTGAACAGCAACTTAGGACAGATGCTGAAGACAACTCTTCTGATAAAAAGACCACGCAAGAGGGATGAGTCTAAACTCCTGGATTTCCTCTGCTCTGTTTGCTGAGCCACGGTGAAAGCAATCTTCATGGATATATAAAGCAGTGAGCAGATAGCCATAAATTCAGTGGTGATCTATACACGACTACTAAGACTCACTTATTGGTCAAGGATGGTGTCCTTGAGCAGAAAGCCTGTAATTAGTTATTTTAGAAAACCCAAAGTCATGAACTGATAAGACACCAAAAGGCCATTTGCCAGTTGGTTAATATCTTTTAATCCAAAATGAGTAATACCTTGACCAAGAGAACAGACAATTCAAGGCCTTTCAGCTCCAAGACAGAATGTGAGGATGAAGCCAGATCATCCTTTAGACACCCTGCGGGTCTTGTCATGTCTGTGTAGGTCATCCATAGCCTTCCTTGTACTCAATGGAAGCTCTGGCTGGCTTGTTATATCACAGACAGCACAGCGGCCAGATATCCCTGGGTGGGCAGAGTGGGTCTAACCTGTGGATCTAGTCTCCACCTGCAGGACAAGGTCACCATCAAAAAGTGAACCTATCAGATAGGAGTGCTCACCATGAGTTACCCAACACGTACCATGTGGTGCAAAGGTTGTGGGGTGTCTTAAGTGAGATGGGATCCCTTCAGGAGGAGAAAAAGGAAACAGTCTCCTTCATTCCTGACAAAATTAAGCAGGATCATGACAAAGTAAATTAAAAGCACGGGCAAACATTTTACTATAAAAAGCCCACACAGATGAAAACATGGCACATCTCGTGAGAAATTCAGACATCGTCTTACTAAGTGCTGAGAAACACCCAATGGCTATTGCCAATATGAACACTGATAACGTGGGATCTGCTGGAGAGGTCCTGAAAGCAACGCTTAAACCAGGAGACTAAAAACGCAGTCCTACACAGGAGCATTTTTCAAAGTGGTCCTGGTCACATACAGCGTGTCAGACAGCAGAGGTTCAGTGCATGATTGATTAAACTGTGCAGAGAAAAGGAGATTATATTTACTAGTATCTGGTAAAGTTTTGAAGTAGATTGAGTTTATATAAGATGAGTTCTACCTAATCAAAATAGAATCAGTGCTGCTGACATTTAAGATTAAAAGTGCTATGAGACAATTTTAAACTGAAAACCAAGGAAAACATGCCAAGTGTGGAAAGTAAATTGTTCGGAGTGATATATCTGTGTGGTCTGTAATCACAAAAAACGGATGACTTAGGAAAATCAATAAAAGAGAAAGTACTGAAAAACAAACAAAACAAAACAAAGAAAAGCAACTAATACCCCATACAGCTCAAGCATATAAAAACAAGCAACAGATCAAGACAAATGTCCAAACATCTCCATTCAAATACCTCAATTTTAAAACACAGTTTAAATGGCAGAACCACTGGGGAATGCCCATTTTTGTTTTGAAACAAAACTTTGCTTATGGAAGTTTGATGAAAGGAAGATATTCCCTGGAACATAAATAAAATAAAATCCATTTTGTATAAGACAAGTTGTTCTATTTACACATTAGCACTAAAGAATGTACAGTGTCAAGTAGAATACGCGTGTTGAAATACAGCATTTCATTGCCTGTGGAATTTCATTCCATGATAAAAGGAATAGCACGCTGCTAGTGCTGCGCTATCAATCCTCTGACCAAACAGAGGTGAGTGAAATGCTAGAGACAGTCAGAGCTTGAAGGGCAGACGATCAATAGCAATGGAACAGTCCAATCATACCAGGCTAGGTAAATGTCATAGCGCGCTGTGACACAGGCTTTGTCAGCACTGGTGGATTGCACCAGGATGAGACAAAGGCTTGAGCTGTGGAATGAGATCACAGGCTCCACTCAGTTGTTAGCAAAGTGTTTAATACAGCTTTTATCCATCTCAGTGAGCAAGTCGGGGGCAATTTCAAACACACGGCGTGGAAAAGGTCCCCTCGTACTACTAGGGGAAAGAGGGGGGATACATGGATGCCCCATGACTGCTCCTCGTCATTTGCCCTTACGGCCTTTATTTCCCAGTATTGATGAAGGTACAGATTAGTCACTATCATTGATTGCTTCTTAGAGTTATTTGTGAAAGCACACAAAAGAAAAGCAGTAAACTATCATTTAGTCCTCAGCAGTATACAGGACCGTGTACAAAGAGCCAGACATACACACAAAAAAAACACATAAGTTCAATAATATTTTGAGGGCATATATATAAATAATGAGAGTGTCAAAAATAAGCCCAGGAAGCTATTTAAAGGGTCAAATGCTTCCAGTGACAAAGGAGCTGGTTGAAGAATCATTTAAAAACTCAGAAGAGAACGTAGGCTTTTTGCAAATCCAACCACGCTATAAAGGTAGGGTTACCGTAGCCTCAATATTCTGAAAAGGTAAATGAGGCGAGACAGGTAAAGAACGATGATAACTTATAATGATTTTTTCCTACAAAATCCTTAGGTTTAATAAAACATAATTACTTTCCTTACAAGCCTTGCATAACCTACATTCTTACTCAACTGCTTTCTTATAATAAAATCTATAAAGGAACTTAAAATGCAATTGCTGACCAAGTAATTACAGCAAACAATCAAAGGCTTTGGTAAGCCACAGTACCAGAGAAAAAGAAGTACCAAATGAGTTCTTTCGAGAAGGACTCGGAGAAGAATCCAGGGAAACACTGGTTTTTGTATGGCTGATACAGACCATAACGAAAAATAGAAGTAGCAGATAGAAATGTTCTGGGGAGTAGTTACCAGGGGTTTTGTAGAGAGTATTAACGCTTCACGGAAAGAACACCAAGAGGAAACGGGCACAAGGTTATCCAGTTAGTGTATCATGTTTACATTTCTTAAAAGCTTCACGAAGTCCCTCAAAAGATGCTGTTGTAAGAAACCAAGGGATAAAAGAAATGTTCAAATGTAGATTAAAGACAACCAAAGGCAGAAAACAAGTGAGACAAAAGAATGGCTATTTTCCATACTGGAGAAAAGCTCTAAGTGATTTTGCCCAGGAATCCACGGTCTTCAGCATAATCAGAAATGATCTGGGAGAGAGAGTTACTGAGGGGGCTACTGAGAGGGCCAAAGTTTTATACAGGGTACTCAAATCTAATGACGATGGAGAAAATACTGAATTACTAGGTATAAAAGGGGTCTGAAATTCAATGTTAATAAATACATAGTAATTCACATCACAGAAAAATAATTCTGAATATACAACAAGATCAAAGAATGTGTGAGGGCAGACTAATAATAATAGGAATGAGAGAGTCCAACCCTCATTGCCTGGCTAAATAACTTGTTTCTTGAATATCCCATTCAGTTCTTGTCATCTCATGTCTAGAAGAATTCTGTAGAATACTCTGTAGAAACAGAAAAGGTGCACAAGGCCAAGTAGTGACATCAGAAATACTGGATTAATACAAAGAGAAACTAATTACTCCGGAATTCTTCATCTTGGAAAAACAACCAAGAGGTGATACGACAGAAGATTATAGCATCACAAACAGGAGCAAGACAGTAAATAAGGAATGACCGTCCACCAATTCTTACAGAACAAGAACAAAGCCTACTCAGGAAGGCTTTGGGCCAGATGCCAGGTAAAAATATCAGTTAAGATTTGGTTATTTACTGTGTACTTTTCTGTGTTTACTGCACTCTTCCTTCAAGCATCCACTGTAGGCTATGGGCAGACAGAATGTCAGGCAAGCTATAATGACTGTTAGCCTCATTGTGTTCATCTATGTTCCCATATTAAAGTCTTTGCTCTGTGTAGAAGGGAAGAAAAGGGTGTCTTTAGATGCAGAAACAGCATCATGAATCCACCATGGGTCTCCAATGAATGAAATAAACTCGAAAATGTCCACAGATACCCTACATACTTCCAAATGCAGAAGAAAGACAGGATGGGTTGGGCTTGTTTTCCATTGCACTGTAGAGACACAGATTTCTCAGAAATTCTCCAGCTGTTGTTCTTAGAGGCCTTGGAGGGCTTTCCACTGCAGCTTCCTTTTCTGCTAAACCATCCACCCTCATTTTCCTTCCTTACGCAACAGACAACCCCTAGACTAGCAGAAACAGAACAACTGACTGCTACAGCATGGATCTTGATTAGAACTATTGAGGTCGCAATATACTTCCTACCTAAATCTCATGCAAATTCTGGTAATATATTTCTGGTTGAGAAAGATTCTCAAAAAGGAGTAATGAAATTATTACTTGAGAGGAAGAAAGAGAAAATTGCCTATTGTTAAAACCCAGGCAGAATCTTTGAGCTTGAGCATACAGTAAGGAAACAATTGCAATGATTTCATAACTATAAATTCAATTTGCATAGTTAGAAAGTTGTTCAAGGTGATCTTGAGTATTAATTGAGACGCCTACTCCTCCTTCTTTGACTGTCTAGGAAACGCAGGTGAATCACCTCTCAGAGGGTGAGGAACCGTTCTAGACCCACTTAGTGGGAAACCCTAATCAACAGAGCCTGTTGTAATTGCACCCTGAGTCATGAGAATGATGCTTGCTTTCCTGAATGTCAGTATCCAGCATAGGGGAAGGTGGCAGGAACCTCCTCCTGCACAGGAGCTCTGCAGCTCCAGCTACTGATCAGGATATTTAAGGCCCAGGACACCGCAGCTGCAAAGCCACCAAAACGCAGGATTGCACAATGATTCTTAGCACTCCCACTACAACCAGGCCTCACGCAGAAAGGAACATAAGGCAAAGACAAAGTCTATGCAGCTTTGGTTCTGCAACCCAGCTGTTTGTGGACTCCCCTAGCACAGGACTGCCATTGATTCTACTCCCGCTTCCACTCTCCCCTACATATTTTATTGAATGATGCATAGGTGGATATTGCACATCTTATCCCTACTAGCAGAAATTCATTCTGTCCTAAAGTAATTGTTATAGTTGCTGATGAAAAACACCATTTAGTTCCCCAATCCTGACAACGGCATGTTACTCTACCAGTTCCAAGCTCCTGAAGTCATCTTCCCATTATACTGCTGCTCTGTGGGGTCACGTTCTTCTGTCTATGAATATCCTTGCATCTATAAATGCTGTCTCCGAGAGCGGTCTCTGCAAATGCCCATGGAAGTGCAGGGGGACAGGAGGAACAGACGGCATTCAGAGTTCTGATCACAATGCAAATGAACTTCATCCGACAGCTCTCAGTGGAGCAGAACTACCCCACTGGCTGCTCCTCTGGGTTATTAAACCACAGCAATTCACGGCCCAGCAAAGGGATATGTATCAGAGATCTGAATGCAGATACCAGATTTGCATATGAATTTCAACAGCTCTTTATTGTACTAGCCTAGAGAGCACAATCACACAGCCTGGAAGAAATTGTCCTTTTTCTAATGTGTTCTTCAATATTCTCTATGAGGGGCTGCAACTCTCTGCTGTTTGCCTTCGAGAATACCCATTTGAATTTGCACACCTTTCAGATTTAAAACAGTATTTGTAAGGAATTAAATAATCAAAAAACAATGCATTTCTCTGCAATTTCTGAATCAGCGCTGTCCCACTGAACCAGCAGGAGGGATCAGCTGGCACAAACACAGAACTCCTTCTCATTAGGTCTGTCAAATAATATGCCAAGGTCACGAGAAAACATCCTACCTGACGGGTGACATACCTGAAACCACACAATTTTTTAGACCTGTTCAAACAAGCAAATAGCAACGTTGGTGTAAGCACAACATTCTTAACACAGGAAAGATTCATAGGAAGAAAGAATATTTTTTATTAGTTCAAGTTCTAGATTTGAAAAACAGACGTTTTCTGGAACACAATTCCACCTTTAGGTCTAAAACCAAACCCTTTGGCAGATCACCAAGTGGCAGTTCTGTGCTCCTGCCTTGCACACTTCCTTTACAGCAACTGAACTGGAAAAAAAATATTCCTCTTTCTCAATATAGATTATTAGAAAAAAAAGAAAAATACACAACACATAGTTAAGATTAATTACATTGTGCTTAATCAGCCAGTGAACTTAAAGGAAAATCATATGGTACTTTAACATTTAGAAACAGAACAGCCCCATCAGACACAGCCTGTGCACCATCACAGCTTTTCTCCCCTTTCATTCTCTGGTATTGGCCCATTCCCTTCCTCTCACTCTACCAAATGAGTCCTCAGGTTTTCCTCCAGTGAGATACCTTACCCTTGGTTCTCTGCAGCCTATTTCATCTATCTCAGTAATGCCTCCTTATCCTTAGAATACAGGGTGATACACTGCATCTTAACGTTAAGAAAGTTTTCCTGGTCTTCAGAACTTTTTTCTCATTTTTTAATTATGCTTCTACTGCTGTCTGTTGTTTTTTCATCTTAGATGATACCCATCCTGTGCCACTAGTGGAAAGGTAGAGAAAATGAAAGCTCCATAGAAATATTGCACACACACACAACATAAGAATATAAAAAAAAAAATTACTTGAAACAATGTAAGTTCATATAATAAGGTTTCCAAACTGGCCTTAACCTGAGAGCTTTTCACAGTTTCTTCCAACAAGTTTTGCTCCAGGTAATTTCATGTTAAGGTAAAATGAATGTGATCTGATGCGGGACCATGAGGAGGCTGAAGTGTTCCTTGTGGATAAGGCCAAATGTTCAAAAAACCCCAGCTCTCTCAAAATGGTGACATTTGGATTGTCTTTCATGACAAAATTGCAATGGTCATTGAGAACGAGACCAAGCTATTCATTCCCCATGACTTTCACCATGTTTGACTGGAATCTAGAAAAAAGAATTGCTATTTCTTTGCTCCTGGCTTCGAGATTTCATTGTTATCAGATAGCTGCAACCTCTTTCAGTTACCTGCAGCCTTCCATTGATATTTGCTCCTTTAACAGATTTCTGTGATCCTCAAAGACTGCTGCCAGGAGAAGTAATCATCTGATTTCAGACTTTTGAAAAGCTGAATAGCCTGCATTTTTGATACATTCTCTAGCTTGCCAGTGATGGACTCATTATCTGACACAGGTTTCCCAGGTGCTGCCCTGCCTCCAGCTGGTTTCTTGACTTGAGGCTCTTCCTGACTCATATGCACCTTCTCACTGGATTTCAGGCTGTGGAAGCAATAGTCACCAACCTGGCAAAGAAAGACTGGCTCAGTGCTCTCAGGGTTTAACACCACCAAATTCCCCTCTGACAAAGGCTGCTCCTTAGGGACAATGCTTCCCTTCTGTTGGAAAGGCAGAGAAATCTTTGTGAGTTCTGAAGGGCTGTGGAGACCTGAGGGGACATCAAGGTACTCTCCAAAGGCATCCACGTGCATTTCAGAAGAGGTTGCTGCATGACCTGAAGGTGGGACCATGACACCAAATCTCCCAGGAGAAGACTCAGGGCAGGAGCAGTCCCTGGAGGGCTGGGGCTCCTGTGAGTCACAGGGCAGCTCCCCAGCAGTGACAAGTGGCAGGTGTGTGGTGTCACTGGCTGATGGCAGTAGCAGGCTGTCTGTGGTGATATACTCTGAGGGGCACTGCTGAGTGGTTGCGACACAGCCGGGAGCCTTTGGAGGTTTCTGCTCTTCTGTTCTCACACTTGTGCCTTTCCCACAGGCGCTGGGAAGTGGTGAGACTTCTTTCCTATCATTGAGGTGCTGCATCACTTCCTTCTGATCTGGGAGCAGGAGGGGCTGTGCGGGACCTGCTCCTGGCTGCTCGTGGCTCTGTGGAGCCTGGGGACACACTTTGTCTGGGAGGGTCACATACTGTAGGGACACGGATTTCTCCTGCTTTCCCGTTGGACCTGGGGTCAATTCCAGGCTCTGATGCATCTCAGGCTGAGAGGCCGTCACTGGGCTGTACAGGTATGGCCCATTGAAAGCAAAGCAAGTGATTGCTGTCTGGGAAGCAGTACTTGCATCAGCACTGTTTCTCCTTGAAACAGGAAAGGCACGGCCAGCAATCTGACTTGGGCAGACAACTGGGGCATGCTCTGGCACACTTAAAGCATGGTATGGGTTCTGTAGGTCCAGTGCCACAGAAGAAACCTCTGTCTTTTCAGCGTGCACTGCAGGGGCCTCTGCCAAAGCCTTCGTTTGCCTGAGTGGGGAAAGATAAAAGTTGCTCGTGAGAGATGCTCTTCTGGTAAACGTTAAACATAAACACGAGCTTAGCTGACAACTGAAGCAGCTATGCATATGGTGAGCAGGCTAAACCAGAGAGAACAAAGCTGTAGCCCAAGCTCAAAAGTCACTGGAATAGGGTTTTTGGTGACAGAACATTTAACTATATCTTCCCACAATTGAGGGAGTTCTTTGAGAGTGTCATTCACATTGTATAATGTTCTGTTCATTCACCTGTCCACAACTTGCAGGAAGCTGGGCTGATCCATCTTCTCTGAAAGGCTGCACTTGTTGAAGTCCAGCTGGCTGCTTGTCAGCCAATTTCCTGGATGAACTTTCTGGGAAAAAGAAAAAAAAATAACAGAAAGCAGACGTGAGAAAGGAGAAGTGTCTTTCCAGCAGTAGAATCAAGAACCACACATTCCTCATGAACAACAAGAAGGCGGTGCAGGAGACACATTATAGAATTGGAAGTTCTACTCATCAAGACTGAAGACGTTTACCATCAAAATTCAGAGAGGCCTATTCCATTCTTTCCAGATGTTGCAGATTTTTTTGGAGAAAGAAGGAAGGGATGTGTAAACAGAACTTTGAACAAATGCCTCATTCCAATACAGAATACTTGTCCTGGTAACAGACAGGAGTGTAGTAACATTTATTCCAGAAAATTCAACTCCTTACAACAAAAGCTTCTTAAACAGAGCTACCAGCCCACCCTAAAACCCCTTGAATTATTGCTAATTGCTATTTGTAGATGTATGATTACAGTTCTGTTGCATAAGCCCTGAACGACTCCTGACAATAAGCAATAGGCTAACACAAGTGTCTGTTCATTGCGGAGTAGGAGACAAAGAAGGGCTCTTAGGACTATTGGGATTCATGAAGAAGGGAGAAACAATAACCCTTCAAGGTACAGTTCCCTCTTACCTCCAAGTAGCTCTGGATCAGCAGGCTCTTGCTGGGGTTTGGAATTTTCTCCTCCCACAGTTTCTTCTGCCTGCAACAACAACACAGAGCTCCCAAGGCCTGCATCTCAACGTGCCTGCAAGAAGAGTCTGCACCTGGTGCACGAGGCCGGCCCTGCCCAGCGAAGCCCCACCCAGGCCCTGGAGGCCACCACACGCCCCTCCCCTGTGTGGAGGCACGCACAAGGCTGCGGTTGCACACCAAGGCCCTTCTCCACATCGACCATGCTCGGGCTGGACAAGCTGGGCCCTTTGTTCCACGGCCATGGCCTGCACGCTGCTAAACCTCCTCCTCACGGGGCAAACCTACCTGAGGAAATACTTGTAGCTGCAGTAAGCAACCAAGAGAAAAGTGATGATGAGAGCTGGCAGCATCAGTGGGAGAACCACTGGTGGCAGAACTGAAAGAGAGAAAAGAGAAGCAGGGTGACGTCAGCTGAGGGCCTCCTTCCCGTAACAGGTTTTGCGTTCCAGTCACTCTACATGCAAGCATAGCAGGGAATTGGAAGTGACTAAATGTAGCCTTAATACCCAATTGAGAGTCAATTTCTTGCTACTTCAAGCTCCCTCAGGACTGACCATATCAGGTCATATAACTTTGGGCACAAGGCCATACTGATCACATTACATTCTGCTTCTAAGTCCTGAAACTGCGAACACATGGTAAGCTCTGTATCTCCAGTGCACTCTACTGCGTCTTTCACACAATGCCACTGCCACTCTGTAAACAGAAAAGGCCGGTGACTTTTTGCCTGTCTTCTTGCAGTCTCAGCCTCTTCAGTCCCTTCTAGCAGAACAGATTATTAGAATCAGGAAACGAGTGAACTTAGGGCAGGATCTTTACTTGATTCTCCACGTGGAAACCTTCACAGCTGGCTCTCTTGCCTTGGTGAAGGGAAGCAGGAAGGATGCTTACAAGGTCCATCCTGCTCGCTGTCTTTGTTAGCATTGCTGCTGCCCTGCAAGGATGCTCACAGGACAGCTGCCTTGTAAAGCATCCCCAGCTATCTCACAGCTGCATCTAACTGCAACACCCATCGAGAGAATGTGTGTTTCTTTCTATACAGGCGTTTCATCCACAAAACCTTCCAAAACCAGCCCACATGAAAAGTACCATTCTCAGTTTCCCAGGCGAATTCCTCACTCCATTCGCTCCAGATCCCCTGATAATCCGGACTATTCACCATTGCACGCATCCTTCCCCTATACTGTGTAGATGGTGCCAACATCTTCAGGATGAAGGGAGGTTCATCGTTGACGATATCTAATATCTGCAGAGTCTGGGGAGAAGGAAGGACAGATGACAGAGGTGAGAACTGCTGTTCCCATTCACACAGCAAAGAGAAATCCAGGACTCCTGCACTTCCTTTCACTTACCTTTTCATACTGGTTGTGTTCCCAGAACTGGACTTGGTATTTCTGTTTTATGAAGCCATACTGACAAGTGTGTTTTATGCAACTCAGCTCATACTCTTGGTTCTCTGTCAATTTCACTGACACATTTGCAGGTGGCAGCACCTTGACTGGAGCACAGAGAATGTCTCAGAGTACACATCAACACGCAGATCAGTCATTCCCTTTCACCATTGTGAATAGTATCCAGGTCAAGTCTCTTCTTCTTACCACCCAATTATCACCACCACTGCCCTCACCACAACATGCCCACACAGGCAGCCCTCCAGAAAAATCCCACGAGAGGGAAGACACTACAGAGCAGCTCACTGTTCTTGTAGGCCTCAATCTGTTTCTCCTCCATCTTGGTCCGCACAGACACGTGGTACTGGCTCTGGCTGCTGGTGTTGCTAACAGGGATCCCACAGCTCTGCATCACATATGGCACATGGGGCAAAGCCTTCTCATACACAGGAGAGCACTCCTCTTCCCTGAGGGGACAAAAGGAGGTAATGCTGAGATCAGTGGCAACGGCACAGAGCAGAAGCCCAACAGGAGAGGCACAGGGATGCTGCCATTGGCAGACAACATACGCTGATGCTGGAGTGGCCCTGAAGAACAAGCCAAAAGTGACCGAGGTGGCAATCACTTTCTTCACTTCCCAGCTGCACATCAAAAGATCTGCACCATTGAAGAGGCAGCGAAGGTTCCTGGGCTGAATGCCACCTGCAGAGAAGATCAGAGCAAGCTGAGAGGCAGGACAAGCCCTGTGAAAGCCTTTGGCTGGCTCTGTGAGAGCAAGAGCCTTCCCTTCCCAAACTTCTCCATGCTCTTCTGGAGCACTCCTATCCTTCCAAGTGGAAGCAAGCCCAACACCACAGCAGCAGACTGTAAGGAGACCTCTCGATGAGCCACATCCCAGCACACAATCAGACCCCACAGAGTGCAACAGGCCTCCCACAGAGGGGCACAGCCCCCAGCCCTTTCATTATTGCTGGGAGTATCGCAGTGCAACAAGTGTTGGAGCTTCCTGAGAGAAAGCAATGACCAGAAGGGGCTGCCCCTGTGAATTCTCGTGCCAATCACATTCCTAGTCCTCAAGCTTCAACAAAGAGCAACCATAGAACAGGCTGACTTGGAGGGGACCCACAGGGACCATGTCCCAGCCCTGGCTTCTCAGCCAGCTCTCCACCCGCGTGCCACCCCACGCCGTCCCCCTCTACCTTCGGGGGTCTCCCAGGACACTTCTGTGCTCCACTCGCTGTAGTGCCCAGAGAAGCCTCTGGCCTGCTCTGGTCTGGCTCGCACACGGGCAACGTATCTGCTCCCTGGGACCAGGTGGCTGAGACGGCAACTGGTGGTGTTGGAAAGCAGGCGCGAAGCAGCCGTCTGTTAGCAGGGGAAAGGAGGGGGAGCAGGGATCAGAGATGAGGGGCGGAGGGAACACAGGGAGGGAGCAGAGAGATGTGTCTCAAAGCTGTCCCATGCACATGAAACATTGCCAAATGTCTTCCACCTTTGTCCCATGTGAGCCCACAGGCTCCTCCTGAAATGTGATTTCAAGTCGTTTGGGAAGCTTTCAGGGTAAAACAAATTCCAACACAAAAGCCAAGGGCAGTGCTTTTCTCCACAAAGAATAGATTTTTGCATTCAGATCAGGACAAATGGCATTTCACCGGGAACGTCACTTGCAAACAGGGACAGAGTCCCTCCCATCCAACCTGAAACAGCACTTATTGCATCTCTTCTCAGAGCCTGAGAACGGAAAGGCTGCACATTTGCACAACTTTCACCACAAGCCCGCAACCGCCCAAAAGGTTGCAGCCCGGGACAGGAGAGCCCAGCCGCTCTGCTCTTACCTCCCACGACTCCCACTCCCGCTTGTAAGAGACTTCATACTCCAGTGCGTTGCCCAGTCCTTGGCTTCCATCAGCTGCTGCCCAGCTCAGCAAGAAGTCTCCCGAACTTTCTTGGACTGAGAGGTTCTGAGGTGGAAGGGGCTGAACTGGAAGGTGAAGGACCAACACATGACATGAGATACTGAGGACAGCGACATGAAGCAGGGAAGAAAACACCAAGTTAAGCTGCCCTGTTTCCACAGTATCTTAGCATATCCTACACTAAGTAGCTGCAAGTTGAGGGTCCCTCCCAGGTCCAGCTCTTCCCAGAATCTCACCCTTTCCCCTCCCTGCCACATCCTCTCAATGGAGAACTCTTGAGCAGTTTTCATGGTAGCATTGCAATTCCCTTCCTGACTGGACTGCAAAAACGTTCTCAAAGATCCCAAATACACATTTGGAAACAGAACTTGGTATTTATTCCTTACCAGTTTGGAAAAGATGGACATCTAGTTGTGCTTCAAGAATCTTGTTGGGTTTGAAGCTATAAAAATCACTTAGACCTATTCCAAAATATTCTACAGTTCTCCGACAAGCCCAGTGGATAAAGGGGTCTGAAGCCTCATGTACATCATCTTCCATCTCCCGTTTGCAAAGCATCTTCTCACTGTCACTGTGTAAATACAAAGTGGTCTATAAAGATCTCATCTGGACCCATACGGTTCACACAAAATTAAATGTCTGAAATTGAGTCCATCCCATTCTGTTCTACTTCATTTGGACAGTTCTATCCTCATTGTCACTATTCTTCCTGTTTTGCATCAGTTAATATGTCCAATATTTTTAACACCACTCTTTTTTCTCAAGTGCCTTTCCATTTCAAAACAGAATCTTATGTTTTGGTACCAGTCTGTTTTTGTTAGTTGTTAGTCTAACTCTTCATAATCTCTTATTTTTATGTGAGAAATAGTATGATGAAAAATAACATCATGGAAATGCATCTTTTACTTAGACCAAAAGGCAATAACGTTTCTGACAATCCTTAGCTTCTTGAAGGAATTCATTTTGCAGTCCCAGAAAGACAATTAAGGTTGCATTTTTCCTCCATCCAAAACGTACTTCTATATCTTTAGTTGTTCTGTTCTGTCAAGAGATCTTACCTATTGATTAATTTCATTTGGAATGTTAAGCATCATTTCAGATAGCCTTTCTCCAGACCAAAAAGCATCACAGAGATTAAAAACAATATTTTATAGAGGTCAGAAGAGAATACGCTTTATGTGCTTGCAGCAGTTTTAGCTGCTGGAGAGATGCATTGCTTCTTCTCGTACCCTCTGGAATTCTGCTTGAGCCTATGGCTTCATGCCCCATATATTTCATTGCTCCAGTCCAGATGAGAAATATTCAGCTGTGGATATCTGTGCCCAAATATACTCTTCAAGGGAGTCTCCTAGCAGACCATGTCTCAGCAAGCATTATTCAGCACTACTGATAACTGTAAAAGTTGCTTTAAAAGCAAGGAAACCAGGGATATTTCTGAAGGATGGATGGGACTGACCACTCATTTCACCTGCTTTTAGGTGTGTGAATTCTCTCCTGTCTACAACAAAATCAAGAGCTCTTTCTTTTCCCTCTCCTCCCCATATCCCTGGAAGTTCACACAGTTTCTTCTCAGCTTTCCATCCTTATCTTCCTCTCTTCCTTCACTATCTGTCCTTCCTTATCCTCACAACTGATCACGTCTGGTGATTCAGTTCCCTTTTCATAAGGAAACAGATGCAGCATAGAGATACTATCAGAAACACATCACTATCTGTGGGAGGAAGATTGAAAGCCCAGATGCACTTATCCATTTTCACTCTTTCACAAGCACAGTCTATTCAACTTCTTCAGAAGCGATCAGAACTACACTCTCTGTGACGAACCTAAACAGGCAAAATAACTGGGGAAACGTCTCCTCCCTGCTAGGTTTATGAAAACACATCAAGCTCACTTTTGTTCCAACACCATCTTCTCTACCTCATGAATTGCAATCTCTATGCCCCATCATATTTCCTATCCACGACTCCACAACAAACTTACAGAAAAATAATTGAAAATATGATAAAATCAACTCCACTAGCACACACGAATAATTTCTCCCCTTTCTAGAAGAGGCATCAGAAGCAAGCACAACTGTGACTTGAGCCCAAGAACAGGAAGAGGTGACCCCACGTTCTAAGAAGCTGACTGCCAGCCCCTGGGATTCCAAGCTGTGGCCAAGTCCTGTTTGGACATTTTTCCAGTACAGTACGTTTCAGGCACTTACTTCTTAAAATTATCCCTTTGGTAAAGAGTCATAGCAAGGAGTTCATGAGCCTCTGAATGTTCTTTCCATGTGCACGTCACTTGTGACTTGTAGTCATTGTAGCAGCTCAAGCTCTGCATTGGGACACTGTCTGGAAAGGGAGACCAGGAAAAACAAGATGCACTGATGGAAAAAAAAAAAAAAAAGTTGCACAAGTGGAAATAGGGAGAGATAGCAGGAGGTACAATGATTCCACCATCAGAATGGAGAAGATGGTAGTAGAAGGAAATAGAAAATGAGGAAGAGTGTTAACTGAAAGGTGACAGATACAAAAAGAAAGGCAATAATCAAATGAAAGAAAATTTAAAACTCACTGTTCACGGTCTGGTCACTGGAGACCAAAGACAGATTCAGCAAAAGGATGAAAATCTCTTTCGTCTTCATGCTGTTCTTTCCACCTAAGTTTTCATCAAGCGATAAATGCTTTCATTGGCAACTCTCTTTTTCAGCTTTTTGTGGAGCTTCTTGTTTTCATTTCATGTAAAGAGAAGTAAAACTGAATTAGGGAACTTTAGGCACTATGCTGCCTTGAAGTGACATTCAGAAATGAAGTGACACCTTCCACATATTTATTGTGGCAAAATACAGACAGAATGTCTATGAAATCTTTACTGGGGGACAAAATCCTTGTCTTCTAATTGAGTGAACCTGCCAAATGAGCAAAGAACGAAGAAGTAAACGTGAATGTCCAAGGAAGTATAAGAATACTCTCAGCTAAAAATAATCACAAGAAACAGGCCTGATCTCTGAAGAGACTCAGCCTTCAAATCCACTCATCCTCATGCCCTTTATGCTCAGTCTTCCTAATGAACATCCATGTTACTCTGTTGTTCCCTTATTTTCCTTAAAATCACACACCTCCTGAGAATGTGATCAAATTTCCATCTTCATTTGCTTTCAGGTTTCTATTGCTGCTCACCAATCAAGCTACACATTTTAGGAATAATTCCAAAACAGTAATTTTGCTTGTTTTGATGATTGTCAATATAGATTGTCAGTATGCAGGAGATTGAGCAGTTCTAAGACCATGGACCACATTCTTCAATACTGAACTTCAACCCATTTTAGGCCACCTCTCATTGCTCTCTCTGACGTACAACAAACTTACAGAGCTGAGACTCTTGTACTCAGAGAACCTACTGTCTCCAGCTCTTTTCTACTCTAGCGGAGCATGCAGAAAGATCCTGTCAGATTCCTTTGGACTTCCAGATTCCTCAACACCATTTCTTGACAACAGAAACAGCTGGATGAGCCCTTTGACAATCATTGCAGCTAAGAGACTCTGAAGGGCTCCCAAGCCTTTGAATGAGAGAGGATTCTGCTGCTTTGCTTTCCCCAAAAAGAAGCGGTTCCCTTACCTGGATCCAGAGCTGCCAGTGAGGGAGATGACAAGACTTGATGGGTGATCCTTGCTGCCCAGCCTTCCCCAACAGCACCACGATCTTCTGATGCAGCAACTTGCTAAAAGGCACACTTCCCTGGAAAGGAAGCTATATGTGGCTACAAGATTTTCCTGGCCATTCAGTCTTTACAATAAGTGCTACACCCCCTGTGCACCTTCCATAGGACATGTCAGTTTCAAAGAAGCAGACCACTCCCTTTCAAGGAAAGCTGTTGCCTGAGTACTTGCACAGAATGTACTTCCTATTTTCAGCCCCAAAACACTTATTCAGATGGGACTGTTTAACTGGGAAGTGAGGGGAAGGAAGTATGTCATTGCTAATCTGCATGTCACCTGTTCTGGTTTCAGCAGGCAGGCCTGGAAACCCCACACAGCCTTTCGCTCACCCCCCCCTCCTCCCAGCTGGGATGGGGGAGAGAATCGAGAAATAAGGTAGAACTCGGGGGTTGAGATAGAAACTATTTACTAACAGAAAGAGGAAAATAGAGTAAAATAACAGTAATGATAATTATATACAAAACAAGTGATTGTACAAAGCAATCACTCACCGACCGCGACCGATGCTCAGCCAATCCCCAAGCAAACGGGCCCTCCCCGCTCACTTCCCTTCCTTATATTACACGATGTCACATGGTATGGAACATCCCTTTGGTCATTTTGGGTCAGCTGCCCCATTCTTGTCCCCTCCCAGCTCCCTGCGGCCCCCCCAGCCTCTTCACTCTCCTGCCAGAGACATACAAATATCCTTGGTTCTGTTCAGCGCTGCCGGGTGTTATCAGTCTTGTTTTCTTTCTAGAATCAAAACACAGCTTTGTAGCAGACACTGAGAGAAAGTTTCAGTTAGAAACTAAGACATCACCATACAGCGGATGATGGGATTTGTCCATTTTCAGAAAAAGGAGCAGAAAAAGAGAACATTGACTGCAGCAAAAGTGAGAGAGTATAGGAAGGAATTCCCTGGTTTTCACTCCAGTGTCGTTCCCTGCTTTATTGTAGCCTAAACTAGCTTTAAGACTGTCCTGTTTTGTACTTTGTTTGTATGCATCTATATAATTTGAAGGAAGGGGGAGTAGGGAGGAGAGACAACCTTTAACACTGCAATCCTCTAATTTGAGCAGTATCGTAAAAACATTGAAGTTGTACTGACTTCAACAATTAATAATTGATTATGATTTTTATAATGCATAGCAGAAACAAAAGAAAACTGGTGACAGGAGTTGATCTCAACTTTTCCTGCATCCAAGGTAGCTCTGCTGTTTTAATTCCAGTTTTAAAGCCTAGCCCAGTGGCCTTGAATTATTAGTCCCCTATTAAAGCCTCTCATAAGAACTACTTCAATATGCAAGGGGAAAAAATGAATTCTGGGAATAAGGAAACAAGGAGGAGGATCTGAGAGAATATGAGGAAATCATGTGTCATTGAGAGACCATCAAGATGTTTTTATATAAAACAAGGTGGTACATACATGAATTTACAGCATGAGCAGGATTTACTTTGCATTACAGTATAAATGCAGACAAAAATCCTCCTGCACTGACTTTCAAAGGCCAGTAAGCTTCTATATGTTCTTCTTCCACCCATAGAACATAGTTTCCTTGTTTCCCAGCAGATATTATCCCTTTCTTTTCTTCCACAGTTTCTCCATCTTCAAACAGACTTGCTAAGCTGCTGGTTACAGCAGGATCTAACTGTCAGTGAAATTCTTCAGATGTTATTCGCTCCGTTGAACTCCAGAAGCCAGTAATATATGATCCTGCACAGCAGAGCCTTTGCATACATGCATGCCAAATAGATTTCAGACTTACAGTATTTTCTCTTCCAGATCACATGCTGCAAGATTACTAACATTATCGCTGTATACCATTTCATCTCCATCCTAAACCATATTGCTACAATGCCTTTAAAGTGGGAAACTGCTGTTTGTAATATTTTAGTAAAATAATGCCCACTAAAACCTTCCATCGTTGGACAAAGGAAGACAATCTGTGTCTTTCATGAATACATGTTATCTTGCACTGAAATTGAATATGCATGGATTCTTGAGGTGGAACCTTTGAACTTGGAAAGCAGATGTGTCCTGCAGCATGTTACAATTGTCTGGAGAAGGAGTATTTACTTATACAAGTCTGTACAGCACTGGTAGACTGCTAGATCTGTGTGCTTAATAAAGCATTCAGTAAGAAATTATTTTTGGACCCCAATACAGCAAACTAGATGCTTATCTTTCAATACAAATTATTTCAACTATTTCCAACACACATATGCATAAATGTAGGGCTACAAATAATATATAATTAAAGCTTACGTATAGAATTAAGTTTACGCATATATACCACCAAAAAAAAAATAAAAAATAAAAAATAAAGAAGCTTAAGAGATGTCATCTTAAATACATCTGTTGTTGTTGAAGGTCTGATAGTACTGCAGGTAACATCTAAGAAAAAGAGAAAATATTATTTTGCTGGTGTTTGGAGGGGCAGGTTAGTTATTCATACGTGGTTTGGTAACTGTTTCTTAGTACTTTCAGATAACTGCCAGTCTTCCCTTTAGTCAGTACAAATTCTGACAGCAGGTCAAGGACAAACATTTCTTTTAAATGGGGAAGTGCTCTTTAATGCCACAGAAACTAACAGATGAATCCAAAGCACAATATTTGAATGACCTTTTAATTTCTTATTTTTTACTGATTATACTTATGCATGATGGTATCCTCGTAACACCATGACTGCATGATGTTTTTAAAATACAGTATTTTAGGTATCATAAGATTTAGATAAAACAATTCTAAGAAGCAGCAGTAAATTTGTTCAAGAGGAAAACACTTTAATTGAATGACCATTAAAGAAAAGATCAGAAGGTTTTGGGTTTTTTTCAGTAATGTATTCCTGCTTAAGAAAAGACAAATATGTAACATTTGAACTCTTTTTCCAAATTCTCTCTCTCTCAAATAAATAAACTAATAAATAGAGCATGAATTACATCATACCCCCTAAAAATAGAAATTAAAAAAAAATCTAATAGGAACTGATAAAATAAACACATGCATAACTTTATTTGTTGAAGAATCCAATACAGTAGTTTCTTGTTAGTTTTGTTTTGCAGTGAGGTGTTAGAAAGCCCAAGAAGGGAGACAGAGAAGAGATTACTATTTGGATAGGCATCACACATATTATCCCAGAATGTGGAAACAAATAGACTGTATAATTATAAGAAGTCTATAAGTAACAGAGCAAACATACTAGATTTGATTTGCAGAATACAAAATATTGGCCGGTGGAAAGAAGAAAGCAAAACTGGGCTGTAATTTCTTCACTGAAATAAGAAAAAGTTTTCTTGATGCTTCCAGAACAAACTCTGAATATCTGCTCAGACTCAGGTGTGACAGAAATAATTACTGCACTCATAAGCAGTGGCACACAAAGTTTCATACCAGCAAGTGAAGAGAAAGTGACGGCAGTCTAGAAAAAATTAATTGGCTCTGGAAACAAGGATGGAGATTAGAGCAGGTCTTGGGGCTCAGGACACTAAATCTCTATTGTGAACTAACACTGACTTGCTTTGTGAACAAATCCAGTGATTTTACTTCTCTATTCCTGTCTTTCTATGGTCTTCATATAGATGGCTCTATTGCAGAGCAGTGCTAAACAGTCCAAGAAGTTAAGTACAGATTTTAAACGGAAAGGTAATATACTACTTTACTCTTTTCAAGTCTTTTTAAAGGAAACTGTCTGCAGAGAAAGGTTATTGAAGGACAACACAGCTACCTACTGGTACTGCTACCCCATTGCACTCATGTTGCCCTAATTGTTTGAGTATCACCTATTTCTGGACTAGTGTTGTAGACGCTTAAGTTGTCCTTGTGAGTGATGTGCAACTTCCAAGGGAACATATGCTTCTCAGTGGACATTTTCCTGCTCTGAGACACCATGAGCTCAACATCTTGATCAGAGAGCAACCGAATCAGATCACCATCAAGGTCCCGGTAATTCAAAACAATGTCATCTTGGCCAAACTCCTGCCTGGTAGAAAAGAAATGAATTGATCCCCATAAATCAAGGAATGCCTGGGAGGTGCTGCATGATGAACAATATACTGGCAATCTAATTAGTTCCTCTAAAAGTCACATTGAGCCTTGGGTGTTTTGGTACTCTTGATATAGCCAATACTAGAAATCATACAGACGCATTCACACTGGGTTGTATTTAAGCTAAGAAGCCTGTCAGAACCATCTCTAGTAACTCCATATGCGTAGCACAATTACTCTGTGAGTTGGATAAAATTTCCATATGTATGAGTTGACTGTGTTTTTTCACCACTTTTTGCCCACTTATGGTCCCCTCTTATGAGAAGATGGCAGGTTAAGGAATGGAAGATATCCTTTTACTAGTATTTGATGTTCTAATGTTTAGATGCTCAACATGACTTTAATCTAGTTCAACACTAGTTTAATGAATGTTATAAGGTGATGTCCTGCATCCTAAAGAGGTATATTAGAAAAAGATCCTTGCTTGGGAGCATGGTTCTGATCTTAAAACAAGGAATAGAAAATTATACCCAGCACAGCTGAGTTAGAAGCGTGTGGCATACAGCACTTGCTGTCTGCACAGATGGACCTCAGCCAAGTCAAATTACACGTTCTCTGGGACACTTGAAAAGTGTTTCACATCCAAAGCACAGTGATGGCCAAGTAAAATGTAGAAAAATTAGGACTGGAAGGAACTTGACAAATGTTTAAATAGTATTAAATAGGCAACTAGCTGATTCCACTTACTTTATCAGTTCCATGAGATCTTTGTACAATGGAATGCTGCTCAGATCCTCTTCCACTGAGATATCCCTGTAACAGGACCAAATCTAATAACTGCATATAATGAATAGATAATTATTGGCATCTCTTCAGCAGTAACCTGGAAGACTATTTTATCACTACCTGATAGTGCTTACTGTCTCATCACGGTAATAACAGCGTATTTTGTTAAATGTGTCTTCCTGCTGCGGTAAATCTTTTATGATCTTCACAAAAGCACATGGGAAAATCCCAGTGGCATCATTAACTGTTCCCTGGAATTACAGAAAGGGTTAGAATGAAGAAAACCATGCAATTTTGGCCACATATGATAAGTTCTGGAATTTAGCTAATTTCCATGGAAACAACAGTAAAAATTTTTCTGCTATAAGCCAGAAAAGAAAGGCTATGGAAGTGACCTGATGCCATCTCTACACAAAGATTATACAATTGCACCGTCAAACACTAGGCAAGCGAGTGAAACTGTGTGCAAAAAATGAACATCAGATGGTTACTAAGGAAGGCTGTGGTGTTTGAGCAAGCAGAGATACCATATCAACAAACACACAGTATGTTCTCTTCATCCTTTTTTCAGAACACTGCTGCATTGCCCAACTTCTCTTTAATCAAGCTGACGTGTGTTGTGGTATGAAGCATGAAGTATATAGCAACTCATCCTGAGGCAAGAAACCAATTAATCGCTGAAATGGAGTTTCCATCTCCTTTCTGTGGCCTTTTTGTGTTCTAATCACTTCCAAAGAATTAAAGAACATTCCAGCAGAAGAAAACACAAATTAAAACTGAAGTCTAGAGGGCAGGAAATTTGTAAGCTAAAAACCATTATGGAAGAAAACAATTTTGAAATTGGAGTCAAGGATTTATTCCTGACAGTAACACCTGATTATTATATAGTTTCCCCTTGAGAGAAGGAGAAACGTCCCAAGGACTAGGAGAGCCCTTTCTACTCATGTCCAGGTACGCTGATAATTCAGTGCCACTATCACTGCCTTACCTCCAACCAGTCTTTGTTTACTCTGCTGAGCAGATAGATCAAGTCTCCCTTCTTGAAGCTGAGTTCCAGTTTACTGGTTCCAGAAAAATCAAACAGTGCCTATGGAAAGTAATAACACTGAAATTATTAATTCACAGAATTAGAAATGTGAGTCTTTCTTTCTCATCTGTTCTTGAAGTGCACAGACAATGTAAACAGCAGGATAGTACGCATTTTGTTGTCACAGATCTATTTCTGGGTAAGGTCATATAAATTACTGGAGTTTGCAGCTCTCACAATTTCTTCTCCTACTTGGCACATACAAAAATGCTTTGTGGGAGTAGTGAAAGCACCAGGATAAGTGTGGCTCTGAAAGGGCTACATTGCTAGGATTCTTTAAGTGTTGGGACATAGAGCACCAGAGACATAAAGACACTGAAAACACATAAGAGCAAGTAAGTCAGCAGAGCTAAAAACAATTGACAGCTTGAAATCTTAACAACTTGAAACCCTGAGAATCAAAAAAATATATATTATTTCTGTAGTTTTACAGCTTTCTGATTTGCTGCAAAATGTCACAAAGAGCCTTAAGAAACTATGGAATTGCACTGTCCTAATTTAAGGGTAACTAACTGTTCCTTTTACATCTAGCTTTCAGGCCTGTCTGCTGAGCTGAGAGATTTGGGCAAGTCTGGGAAACTAATGTGTAGGTAAAATAGAACTTAGATGCCCCCTTCAGGGAAGGGAAAAAAAAAAAAAAAAACAAGCAAGGTGATAGCAAGCACATGCTACCACCTTAACGAGTTGTTCATGAATAATTAAAGTTGCTGAGTTATCAAAAACACATCTACCCCCAATGTCCTTCAAGAACACAGCAGCCATTTAAATGTTCTTAGAAGAGCAAAAAGGAAAAGATACTGCTTATAATTCTGTGTTGAGATCGTTCTTTTGGTCTTGTTAATGCCAAATTTCAGAGCCTCTATAAGGCTGTCTTTATGGTTCTCCTAATAAAAAAAGACAATAATTATCGTGCTAGCAGTTCATATGTCTATTTAATAGCCCTTTCAAAAGCCTTTCTTTCATCTATTGAAAAGTTTTGGTAGGTAGATTAAATATTAATAAAAGAATACATAAAACCCAAGAGATATGACAGATCCAAGAGCTGTTATCATCAGTGTAAAAACAAAACAACCTCAAAGCAATTGGTTGTTTTTTATTAACATTACATGAAAAAGTCACGTGTTCCTGAAAGCAACTCCACGCTCAGACAACTACCAGCTACACGGCAGTTCCACGTGCTTAATACCAAGACCGTTTACAGCAAAAAATAAGGATATAGGCACTTTTCAGTAAAAGTCTTATGTTACATAAACTACTAGGATGCCTTACCTGCAAAGCTTTTAAACATATGCTGAAGTCAATGAGACTGAAGCTTCAGTTTTCTTTAAATTTAATTTATGGGTATAACTATGTAAATCAGGACCGTTTGGGAGTGAGCTGTATGTCTCTGTTTTGAATCTCCTATTATTCTGGCTTCACAATGGACCTCCTCGTTACTCACATAACAAGGAACAGAATACACATTACATCCTTTATCTCATTCCCTATCGTTAAAACCAATTGCTTTATTGTGCCGATTTCACTTTCCCTTCTTTCCCCAAGCTCTAACTAGAAAAGGCATCTTGATCAAAGAGATATCAGAGTAAACAGAGTTCATCTCTGTCGTCAGTGACAGATTGTGCAGAGTACTCACCTCAGCCCGAGGAGTTGCCACACGGTCCAAAACAGGCAGTTGGGGTGAAATGCTTTTACTGAAGAGAAAAGAGACAACAGGGAGGTAAATTAGTCTTTCTGGTCATCAGAAATACTGTGTGATCAGTACAGTGTCCACAATTTCATTATTTACAATGCAGACAAGCCACAGATCACTGGAGAAAGTGCACGAGTATGCGTGCAGCACTAAAGTAAATAAATATGGATGCAACATTGCCCTAGTTCTCTTGGTTTCAGTGCAGAGCAGCAGCAATCTGATGATGTCTGCTGCTGAGAACAGATGGAATTTTCAATACAGTCAGTATGCTGGACCTCTCTTTCATAGCATTGCTCAGCCTCTCTATTCTACCTTCTGGGCATTTCTGTTTCTAGCATTTATGGCACTCAGTTCAAACTCTGCCATCATACACATACCCAGGAATGCATACACACACACAGGTTTTGCACTGTTTAGGGTAAGTGAAAATGAATCAAGTCTATCTTTGCTGTGCTGAAAGGAGAATTAATTTCTGTGAAGGGTAATGAAGTACAGCATCTACTTAGCAAAGAGGTGCCAGTGCTGGTATGTAGGACAGGCCTGTGTTTAGACAAAGGACAGGAACAGATTGGATATTCAGTTTCATTTATTGCTTAAACCGGATCTCATTGAATTTAGTGTCAAAACTCACAGCGACTTCAGCGGTGTAAGCCTGTGTCTTTAAGCTTGGCTCGTATATTCTGAACACTACAATAGATACTACCATGAAAGAATTATCAACAGATAGAGTTAAGGAGCTTTTTTTTTGAAAGCAAACTATAATGTCAATTTTGAATTTCCCTTTTAATGCAAATACCACCTATACTTCAAAAATTTTAGATTTTTGAAAGCAAGAAATGCTGCATTTTTACTCTCCCAAAAAATCCTCATATTAGGATTTCATGGACTCATTTGGAAAACACAGTGGTGATCATCAGCTCTCTTTCCACACAAAACTGGACATCATCTCCTACACAAAGCTGAAAAAACACGTCAATGGCTTACACTCGGCGCGTCCGTGGGCGAAGCCGTCTCAGTCTTCTGGGCACCTGTTCACAATCAAAATTTGAGTGGTAGAAGAACAGCCGCACCTCTTCATCCATCAACACCCAAGCAGGTAGGCAGAGTAGGTTCTGTGCCAAGAGCAAGTAGGAAGTAGAGTAATAACAGTGGGAAAGATCAATTCTCTATTTATTTACATGTACCAAATATGTTTCTCTGACCTACAGGATCATGAAGGATATTTATTACTGCCAGAAATCTCCCTCCTCTCCCTTCTCGCTCAGTAGGACAAGGCTGAACAGCTGACAGTTTCTCCTGTTTACTCTTGGAGTTGGCCAATATATTGCTTTACCCTTTGTGTGCCTGATTTACTGCAGGAGTAAATTGTTTCCTTGTGTTTCCTTTCAGAACATGAATGACTGTGGAAAGAGGGCAATCTTAAGTACTGGAAGACTTGACCTGTGCTTCAGACCACTACTGAATTAAAGTCAGGGTTTCCATTAACCCACAGATAAATAATTTCTCTCCTTGATGTTGCTGGCTATATCTTCACTGTGGAACAGGTATATCCTGAATCCCACCCTACTTTACTAGTCCCGTAGGTGCACTTAATTCCATTTTCATGCAACATCTTAAGATTCACCATTTCCTCATACGTCCTGTTGTGGGTTTTTTTTTTTTTTTTTTTTGTAAAAAGATATCTGTCTATATATGAAGACAGAGAGTGAGTCTTTATGAAGTGTGTACTCCAGAAGATCCCTACAGTCTGAACAATCTGGCAACTAGGATTGCAGATTGTCCCATGGTGTGAACACTTTGTCTTCCAGAAAAATGGTGCAGAGAGAAGAAGATACCTAGGACTACAACACTAATGTCTCTCACAGTTGATTTCAAGGGGTAAGTATCTATCTGTAGTGCTCACTGCAATCTCTGTCCTATAATGAAGTTTTACCTTCATGTAGACATTTAGGATAGGAATCCTGTTCTCTGCAATTTCCTTTTTGGCCCCAACATAAACCTTCCCTAGAAAACATAAAATCAGTGTCAGTTATTGAAGAAAAAAAAGAATGGAGGCTGTCAGAGAAATGATGCAATCAAGAAAAAGTAGGAATTCCAAGAAGATAGATATTTTCTAAAGGACTTTAGGTTTCTAAATGAATTTCACTGCATGTGAAAGAACTACCAATGGACCCTGACTCCTCCAGTTTCCATAGCTGGGAACTAATTCACTGTCCCAGCTAGCAATCCTGTGTACTTCCATACAATGCACTCCTCTCAAGGACAGACTAGGACCAACAAAGCTACTAATAATGCAAATTTGGTTCATGCAGCTTACCTGGCAATATGGGGAGTGTGCAGGTAAAAGGGCTATTTTTGCTCTCTGCCCCATACTTCTCCTCTAGTTTGGTGTGTAGAGCATAGAACTCACGATACCGTCGGAAAATCAGGTATCTGCCACCACTTTTAATCTTGACTTCAATGACAAACATCTGAAACAGAGAAAGAGAATTTAGGCTGACATTCAGACATAAAAATACTTACAAGATGGAAGTGAGGCATACAAAAGACAGTGTTCCAGTGGTGGGAATATTGTCTTAGAGGCAGAGTGGAAAGCAAAGCTCCAGTTAAGCATCTGCACACTCAAGTACTAGAAATTAACACCAGACAGTGTGGTATACGTATGGGTCCAACTTTCCCATACGTCTTGTCCCTGTGGCTGCTTTCTATCACATGAAAACCTGAAATGAGTAAATGCTAATTTGTGCTTACATACCTTCCCTCAGAGGGGAGCAAAATATACTATGGAGGTAAATACAAAGACTGCCATTTGAAATGGAATGAAGTCACCAAGGAATCGAAGCCAATGTTTTGCATAGTAGGATGCCTTGGACATCTAAATCTATAGACAGAAATCTAAACAAACTGATTTTCAGAGCAGAAGGCATTCATACTTCTCTCTGACTTTAAAGTACACTTTTCCAGAAATTATGTTCTATGTAATCTGATCAAAAGTAAGGCCAGAATAAAAAAAAAACTAGTCCCTTCATTTTTAATGACCTCCTTCCAACCCCTATGGTGTTATCTACCATCAAAATTGCTTTGCTGTAAAGGGGTTCCTGATTTCCATGCACTGACCTCTGAGTCACATTGCAGCTAAATCCTTCAGGAAACATAAAGATGAAACAACAAAACATCACTACATTTCAAAGTAAAATCTGCGAACTTCAGTGGAAAGCTGTTATGAGCAATGTCTCCAGCAAATAAAACATAGTCTGCAGAAGTCAGACTGAGCTGCTCTTATCCAAAGCCCCTCTTCAGAAAATCTTATAGTCCTTTTCCCTACTATTCCCTTCCTGTGCACGCTTTCATGACTCACTGTCAGATCTAAATATGATATCAAAGGCACACTACCTTCTGCGGAGATAGCAGCATCCTAACTTGCCAGTATCATGGAAAAATGAAGCCAGGACCCTCCCCTTTTGCCCTCGTGAACTCTTTTCCCCTCTATCTTCACCAAGGTTACAGCATTCTAACAGGAAATAAATGAGAAATTAGGTAAGAATTTAGAAACTCAGAAATATTAGAGGACACCTTTGTCGGGTTTCACACAGAAAATAAATGAGACTAAATATGTGATAGACTAACCTCCATTTCAGAAAAGAGAAGCACTGAGAAGTTTTCAGCATGGAACTACTCATGCCAAAAAGCAGCTACGCCAAGTTAACTGCATCTTGCTTCCCACAACAAAACCAGACACAGATGAGAGCATATAGAGATAAATCTCCTTTCTTACATAATAATTAGTAAAGCCTTTCTTCTCTTCTATATCTGCAATGTTAGCTGAAACAGGTACATCATCTGGAAGCTGGTCAAAATCACTGTGGAGCAAGAATAAAAAAATTAAGTTACTCATACTGTTGGCTTTTGGAAGTATCTATGCCATACAGAACAAAGATTGGGTGGCAACATCACACTATCTAGTGTCAAAACCAAGAGAAACTCATGGTACCATTCTCTTCCTCTGGAGACCTCAAGAAGTTGAGCTTTGACAGCACAAGCCAGTAACATTCATGGGGACTCACAAAGCCTGAAAAACAGCACTATTGCTACTGGGCTGGCAAGAGTAGCAGGACTACAGAAGAAAAGTCTGAGCTGGTAAGCTTTTCCTGACAAATGTGATCAATGGTGGATGTATTCTTAATCCTTCCTTCAGCATCTACCTGCAGCACTACCCCTTACCTTAAGATTTTTATATACCATGATTTATGCTGTTACTTTTACTGCATTACTGTAGGGAATAGGAAGCAGTTCTGAGAAAAGAGCTTCTTGTGTTACATGCTGTAGAAACTGACAGCACAAAGATAATTCTTAAAAAAATTACTTCACACATATAATATGCATAGTGTGGCTTATACATGTTAGAAACAGCAGAAGGATAAGCACAAGCAGAAGAAAAAAAAAAGAAAAGTAACAAAGATATACTATTGTTCTATATCATAATTAATGGTACCTGCACCGGGTGTCAAAATATTGTCAAGTTTTCTTGTAAATATCATGGTAAGGTAGACTGCTAAATTGGTTTTGAAAAAGGAATAAGTAGCCTACAAAATATTTACAAGTAGACCTTCCAGCCACAACAGAACACCTGAAGGAAGCACAAAGACGCATCTGAAAATGTCAGAAGCGTACAAAAGAACACATGAGAGTGGGTAGGGTTATAATAATAAGCTTTGCTGATTCTTAAAAGTGAATATAAACAGGCTGCATTTGAAGCAAGAGAGGAGGGAGGATCCCTGGAGGAACTCCTGAAGAGTAGCCATATGATCAGACTCATGTTTCTTGTCTATATTGTCCAAGTAATAAAACAGCATGGATTGTCAGGTGCTTTTTGCTCTGGGACCTTGTTCTTGGCACAGAATCTTTGTCAAACAGAAGACATTTACCTGCGCTTCAATCTTATACCACCTGTTAGAGTGTTATTTACATTAACACTTAAATAAAAAGGATGGAAAAGGACAGAGAGAGGAAACAAACTGTAAAAAGTATCCACTAAGGAATGCCAAGCTGCAGTAATGTTACATTTTCTGGTCCTACAAAAAAACCACTCCATATATTCTGCTATGAGAACATTCCAAGCCAGAGTTTCCGCAGCACGTAGCTCATACGGAAGGCTGAAGTAATGATGCAAAGTCTTGCAGTATCTTTCTGTAAGAGGAGAATGACATGAATCAGCACCACCCACAATACCGTAAATATCATCACTTACTGTGAAGAGGGATGTGGTTATGGAGATCAGAAGCTATATCTAGTCACATTACAAACACATCACAAATCCCAGTGAGAGGGAAACTGTTCGCAGTTACAAAGAGGACAATGACTCACTGTTATCCTAGGTAGTGAGTATTTCCCTGGAAAGGAGAAAGAAAGTCCACTCCAACTTAATAAATGGTCTGCTCCACACTAAGAAACCTGATATCCTGGAAGCTATGACAACAAGAAGCCTGTTTAGAACTATCAAAGAAGCTTGTATCCAAATCAAACGCACAGATCGAAGCGGTTACATGGAGGCTTGTGGGGAGGAGGGACAGACACATTACCTCTTTTCTCGCAGCTGTCGGGGAAGCGACATGTTTTTCAGTTTCCTAAATCCAGATGGCTAAGCTCTGTTCTTCTGCTTCTTAGGCAGTTCTTGATTGAATAAGATGAGCCTGGTCACAGCATTTCTCCCTGTGTGAACCAAGATTCCTTTGCAAGGCCTCGGAGATCTTTATTTTCTAATGTTTCAGTGTCAGTTTCTCCTGTACTTCCCCACCCCCATGAAATGAGGAAGTACTAAAGTAAAAACAGTCATAAAGAAAGGCTGTTTTGTGATGTCTGTTATATACTGAAACTTCCACTGTTGAGAAACCAAAAGCCCAGCAAAATGCAGAAACTGTGAGCCATTGTTCAACCCTTTAGAGAAACATTTTTCTCTGGAAAGCCAGTGTGAGTGGTCTCAACAAATGCTGTTCTGCCCAGCTGTAATGATCCCAAATACACCTCTACACTAACAAGCCTTGTCAGCTAGGATGAATAACTCTGATCCCTTCTTGAGGCTCTGTGATTCCCAAGGATCCTTCTTTCCATGGACCAAAAGCCAGGAGGTGGAGCTAAAGAATAAATTTTCAAGAGGGTACAGGAACGATGATCAGGAAATTTAGCCTTGTCGTACACAGAGGTACCAGAAAATCAGGCACAGGAGGTTAAGAAGTGTGTTCTGAAGGAATGATCAACACAAGTTAGACATGAGCCCTTCAAAGAGCAGAAATCTCTTCAGTTTCATATGTTCCAAACAATTCATATTTGCCACCCACAAAGACAAGGTAACAGCGCACCCAAGGAGAATCCTAACTGGCCTACCTCAGGCATGAAGGGCAGTGGTATAGTATTTGTGTAACATGAGGTGAAAATCTTTCAAGATGAAAATAAAAGGAATAAAGTGACAAAGAAACCATCATTTCCAAGCACTGCAGATAAGTTGCACCGTATCTCATAGTCAAAATATCTCATAGTCAAAAAGCTGTCATGTGCACTATCTTTTCCTCCACGTTTCAGTCTTCAACTCTTTTCTGTTTTTATTTTCAGTACATATCTTGTTTGTTCTTATCCTTCTGCTGTCAAGCACCCAAAAAACCTCATTTGAATGGAGTAAAAGTCAACCAGCATCCTTCACAATAAAAATCCCTTGAGAATTGTAAGCATCAGGCTTAAGAGTAAACTGAATTTTACTGCATTTTAATGAAGTAAACTCTTCACTCATCTCTCTCCTGTGGATATCTGAAGGCACCGTTATAGAATTTGAGAGGGGGTGTCTCTTGATCAGAAGGGACCAGAAGTCACAACATTTTTTACTGTGTTTTCTGAGTGATTTGCGACTCTGTGCTGCCCAAACAGAATAGCAGAGTAGTTTTAAGATGTCAATGTTGGGTATAAATATCTCCCCAGATCTTCACACTCTGCTGTGTATTTGATTTTCATGATTAAGCCTACTAAAATGTGCAGTTCTCTTAAAACCCAAGAGCAGACTATTCTCTTTCCTTTGCCCTGAATGAGAATGACCATAATGAAGCTTTCTAACTGCTATCCCCTTGCTTTCTCCTAACATTTAGAAGGAAAAACAACACCTTGACCAGAACTCTAAATCACAAGATCAGTATATACAAACTCATGAAAATTCAGAGGGGCCCTCCTGACATGTACATAAAGAATGTGGAAGGCACAAGAATTGCACAAACTTCAACAGAAGAGAAAGGCCAGAGGAATGCTTATATTTGATGTATACCACAGTTTTGAAATGAAAATCATAAAAAGGACACCTTAATCTTTTCAAATCCCTTGGTAGATAATCTAGATATGATGCAGAAACGTCTTTTAAGAGCCAGAGGATATGATATGACATAACTTAAACATAGTTGTTCATTGTTTCCCTGGCTTTACAAGACATGGCTTTCCAAGAACAGGTCGACAGACAACCTCACAGACAAATTGTCTATGCAACTGCTTTGCTGTACGTAGGCTGAGTGAAAGAAACAACGTGATGACAGCTCTTCAATCCCATTTCAGTCTACTAGAGATTACAGACAGCAGTAACATTAACATGACAGTATAATGCCAAATCTGCTATGAAAATTTCTGATTCTGCAAATATTTTCTCATTCTGAACTAAACCACAAGAAAGTTGCTTTCCGAAGAAAAGACAGATTCCCATCTCAGGAGAGTGGACATCTATCCAAATGCAAGAAAAAGCAGGCACTCAGGTGCAAGAAATACTAATAATTAATTAAAGAATACTAAGAAAATCCTCAGATGACTGAATTATGGGCATATGCTGACATCATTACATACCTTTTTCCAGTTCAGCACCTACTATACTGTGTGTATGCCTGTGAGATGTGGAACTGTGGCTTGTCTGATGTACATGTTATTAGAAAATTATTCTAAAAGGATACATAATCATCTTGGAAACTCATAAACAAACAGCTACAAAAAGCATGGAATGTGGGAATGTAGTTCCAAGTCACCGAAGATACATGAACCACCAATCAAAGGTAAATTAAAGGAACATAACAAAAATCCTCAGCTGAATCAGTTCTGATGACAGCACTACATACCATGTCTACTAGAGCAGTAGCTACTGTATCATTTTGGCTGTGCACACCAGTAAGCTCTAGAAAAATAACTTCTGGCTGGTGCACCACTTCCTACAAAAGTACTGCATAATCACAATCAATCACCAGCCATAGAATGAATTTATTAAGTGACAGAATAAAGCAAACAAGAATAATATTCTTAAAAGATGTCTGGTCTCACCAGGTATCAATCTGTAAAGGAAATAATATTGCAACAATCACTGCAAAAAGAAACAGAAGAGTTGGCTTGCACAACACTTCCATTCAACCTATTGTTTTCAAAGGATGTTTGTAATATTTGCTGCTGTAGCACAACAGCATTAGTAATTGAGTGTCTTTTCTTTTGTGGTTGCTTCAGGCTGAGTTGCAATTGACAAACTGATTTGGGAAAAAGTGATTTGGGGTTATATTCTATTTTCTATTCACATTACATACTTCTACAGATTTTGCTCTTATCATTGCCATCAGCTTTACAGGAGGCTTTGATGCACATTTACAATGCTTTCAAATGCGGTTATATTTAAACTCCTTATCATCATTATAACAGCACACAAATATTGAATTATGGCTCTGCAAAATTTTTTGATTAAAGTTACATAAAATAGGCTACTGATGTTTGCCCTGTAATTTTCAGTGCTCTTTTGCAGGTAATGCTCCTCTACCCTCAGGAGGTAGCTGGTCCAGTGGTAAGTAACAAGATTCTCTCTCTCTTAAATATATGGTTTGAAGACAGCTGAAAACAAATCCATCAAAAACAAACAAACAAACAAACAAAAATACAAAATACAAAACCAAAAAAAACCGCTACATTGTTGAAGTTATCCTATCTTTTTGAACTTCTTGAAAAGAAACAAAGACATTATAAATTCATCTGATTGTTTTTATATTCTTCATCAGGCAAAGGCTCAATCCACATTGGCTGAGTGCGCTTTGAGTTGGGAGGAAATAAAGTACAGGAAAACAGATAAGTAGAGCTTAGGAAATTTTCTTTGATTTAAAGCTGAACATAGTTTCCATGACTGCTTGTTTAGGGTGAAAAGTAGGAATTTGCAGTAAAGGACTATAATCATGCCCTGCTGACATAACACAACTAAACAATCCATCTCAAACTGAAGAAATGTAAAGGTCAACATCTAGCACTCTTCCCTGAAAGTGAACTTGATTGTGTTATTTATAGTATAAATTACCACTCAACATGAATATGTTGTACAGAGTCAAATACTAAAGAAACGGTGGCTTTCTCTTAAAATCGAATTTTTCTTTGAATATCAAATTTAATCCATCATTAAATCTTGCACTCTGCACCTTCATTGCTTGAATAAAGCATCTCATGAAGGAATGACTACTGAAGGATAAAAAATACCCAAAAAAGTGACAGTTTTGTTTAGCCTTCATCAGCTATTTTGTAAATACGCGCTCAAAAGTATCATTCTGGATTTCATTTGTTCATGGTGCTATAGACAGATCTTTACAGCTTTTCTTATGGAGAGCAGTATCACAAGCAGTACTACGGCCTTTCTCTTTGTGGAAAACAATTCAGCCTTTACAAAAAATCTTTAAAAAGTTATAACATGACTTATTATATAACATGATTGCCTGAGATAGAAAGAATTAGAGGAAATCTTACCATAGCAGTAGTAACTTCTTGATGAGCAACGAAGCTTTTTGTTCTTGCAGAGCTTGGACAAATACTCATGCCCAAGATCAGGCTAAGTGAGAAAAATGGAAGCTCAGAAACAGCAACAGAACAGTTACTTAACCAGCTAGCATATAACTTTCAGGATAGAAGAGGCAAAGGGAGAAGAAAGAGTGAAGAAATAGGGCAGACTTTGCCACTGCTACTGTGTATGACACACGTGGGCTGGAGGTGGACCAACAAAGTCCAGTTAACTACCAATGTCAAAACCTGGTAAATGGCCACTGCGAACACAGAAGTATAACGTCTCCATCCAAGAAGTCCTGAGATAACTATGTGCCTACAATCATTCTTCCAGAAGCTTAAAGCCTAGCTCCAATTGCACAGCAGCAGTGACCCTTTGTGGCAGGAGATTCTCTGTGTTTTAGATTTCTACATATCTCTAGAGAGTCAGAAATCTGTCATTCACAGTTATTGCTATTCAAGGCAAAGAAAATTCTGCTTCACCTGTTTCACAAGTTCAAAAGACCTGTCAAAATTACTCAATTTTTTTTCACTGAACTTTCCCAAATTTCAAAACAGGGATAGGATTTGCTAAAATTTGTGCAGTGCTGCATTCAAACCATCCTGCACTGTTCCTAATAGCGCAATTTCCCCATCCATTTAATGAAATCCTGTGACTAAATTCCTTTCACTTAATTTAGAAACTTCAGATAAGTGTTTTTAGTTAAGTGAAAGTTCTCTGAATAGACAATGAAGGGAGACAGTCACCTCTGGTCAGCACAGCAGACCTCAAGTGGGCCAACGCCACCTCTAAAGGTTTTATGTCTCCTTGGACTACACGTGAATTATAAAGTAGCTATATTCCCAGTGTGGTCACCTCAGGTTCCTAAGGCTAGGGAAATAAATCCATGCCTCACTGTGGACCTAGTTATTAGTGGTATAAAGGTACCTTCCCATTTGGGACTCAGTTATATTTGGATATGCACTTTTACACTGGCATAATTGTCCCTACCCTAGGGGAGTTGTACTACTTTAGCTACACTGATATAGTCAAAGGAACACAATTTTCCGATACAGACATATCCAGTCTGCTTATTACAGAGAGTTTATGGCTCATTTTCTAATGGTTCATAAACTGGGACAATATTCTGTAATAAAACTGGGGAGCAAGGGGGCTAGAGATTGGGATAGAAAGGCAAGTGGCAAATGTGAAAGTGACAAACATCAAGATGCTGTAAATTTCAAAGTTCTACTCTGCCACCATTCATCAAGGCGTACACTTAGAGCCTGCCCCACCTGCTGCCTCACCTGACGGCTACTAATTCAGCCTTTATTCCTTGAAAGATGAACTTGTGGAATGAGCCAAACCAGTAACTGTAATAACATGCACTCTGATCACAAGCCTGCTGCCAGTCTCTCAATTTCAGGTGTGAAAGGCTGGAGGTTTTGTCTCCCATATCTCAACAGGCAGCAGGCTGCCTTGTTATGTAAAACTGGGTCTAAATGAGAGAGTTCTTAATTAACTGCACTGTTCAGTCACTGGCTTGCCGTGTGATTCCTCATCCCTCAGCATTGCCATCTGTAAAACAGGGTTGACAGTAATATTTTTTTTCACAAGGAGATAGTGGGGGGCGGGAAAGGCTCAATAGAGTGATAATCCTTTGGTAAAGTTAGGTGAAAAGTGATAAACTACAACCATCATCCTTAGCAAACTACCTGCACTCAGAATCAAGTGCAAATTGAAAATATGAAAGCAAAGCTCTTGAAAAATGTGCCAGCGATGTGTGCTCTGATGCCAGGTGTTTGAACTGATTCCTGGTCCATTACAAAAGAATGCAGTTGCTGAAATATCACATGTTAAATAGCAGTAGCCACTGGGCCTATTCTATTACAGAAAAGGAAAACGAAAAAAGGAAATGAAGAATAGCTATCTGTCCCAAAGTGGCATCTAATCTGGGAACGCATCAGCCCGCTGGTGGACTGCTTCAGTAATCCTGAGTCCAACAAAAGTAATGGTTGTTGGCTGTCGTGGTTTCACAAGTGTACAGTGACGCATCTTAGGAAATTTCCTGTCCCCACATAGTCCTGCTTTTCCCTTCCCCACAGGAAAGCACGCATGAGGCTGTGTTGCACAAGGCATCAGATGATGGATCCAGCTGTAAAACCTTTTGTTAAACCACAGATCAACTTCCCAGACCACCTCACAGCATAGACATCAACACAGAGAAAAAATGGGGAGGAATACATCAAATCAGCATTGCTGCCAGACAACTTAGTCTTATAAAAACACTCTCTCACTACAGAATGAATGTGTGTGTACATGTACGAGGGTTGCTCTGAAAGTAATGCCTCCTATTTTATAATGATGGCAGTAGAGGTTGAACCTTCCCACCAACGTTCCATTCCACGTTGTTGCCATGTGACAGACGGCAGCAGAGAGGCAGCCTCACAAAGTGGTGTCTGACATGGGAGTGCATATGAAGCAGAAGTGTGGAACTGAATTCCTCCATGCAGAAAAAATGGCACCAACTGACATTCATTGAAGCTTGCTGAATATTTCTGGAGACCAAATGTGAGCACACTGAGGTGGTGGGTTGTGTGTTTCAGCAGTGGCAACAGCAGGGCACCTTCGCTGGTGCAGATTTTGATGAGCCCAGCATCCAGGCTCTTGTTCTTCACTGGCAAAAATGCATAGCTAATGGTGGTGACTATGTTAAAAAATGGTGTTTTGTAGCTGAGAATTTGCTGTACCAAACAGTGTTGTTGTGCTCTTCGTAGCTGTTGTAGTGCCCATGGAAATAAATAGGAGGCATTACTTTCAGAACAATCTACATACACCTCCAAAAAAACATGCAAGTGTACAGCTACATCTCTTGGCAACTCATTTCTACGTACAGATGGTAAATGCAGCCTCCACCACATCTAAGGACAATCTAAGACTGGCACAACAAAATTTTTCCTGCTTTGATGATGTAATGAAGGAGCCAAAACACAACCTCAACCGTGACCTTTTCTGCAATAGTTTTTCTGAATGACATACCTGCTACTGAGATAGCATCTGAAGAATCCAGTCCTTGAATAGCTGTGTCTCTCCGCTTTCATGCCTTTGCCCTGTTTGCCAGCCCTTTATTTAGTTTGCCAGGTTTCACTAGGAACAGCTTGTAGAATTTGCTGTAGAATTGGAATGTAATGCCACCACAGCGGGTTTTTCACTGGGAATTGGACCACAGGAGGGAGGAAGGGAGGGCAGAAAACTAAATGTCAACAGCATTTCTTCATGTGTAAAGAGGGATTTCCCTGTGAAAAGACACAAAGTAAGACACTCTCAGATAAAAGGAAAAAGAATAAGTGAAGGAGAAAAAAAGGATGAAAAAATCAATCTTGTTACTAAGAAATACAACAAAATTCCTTTGCTATCTAAACAGTTTTGTTCCAAGCTGGCTGGTGAGGACACCCTCAGTTCTGTCTGCTGCAAAAGAGTCAGAAGTGGTGGGGGATTGATGTCCCGTTCCAGTTCTTTCTGTTCCACCTCTCACCTCTGAGTTCTGCTGAATGTGACATTTTTCCCTGGCGCCTAATACACAGAACTCTGCTGCTAATTTTATGCACAGAGTTCTCATGCTGTGTAATTTGAGGCCAGAGTCTGCCAGCCAGAGTACACACCCTGCAACACGGCTTCTGCTGCAGGGAAATGGGGGAAGGGAGATGGAAATGAATTGAACAAGCAACAATCTTCTGAACTTCTCGGAGATGTTTGGCTAATTTTTGGCTCTCAGATCTTCCAGGGATCTTTCTCATGTTTGTCAACGCTACTCTAGTGGATCTGCCAGCAATTACAAAAACTCAGTCAACTCAAGGCTCTCACTTCTCCCTTTTTTTTTTTTGCCATATTAGATGCTATCTAGTTGCTGTCATACTTTTTTAATACTACAGTGAGACATTAAAAGAAGCAATTTCTGCAAGACTATAATCAAGAGTTTAAAAGAGAAACTGGTGCCGGCTTTTTCTCTACCTTAGCTGACATCTCAGCACCTCAAAGACAGAGTCTGCATTGTACAAGATTCTATCAAAATCAAAAATGGTCAAGTAACCTTCAAAACCTGGCCTGATGGTATTTGGACTGGATGCATTCCCATTAACTGACTAGAAAAATTTTTGTGCCAGATACGCTTCTGTGCTTCCAGCCAACTGGACCAACTTCTGCTGGAGCTTTTTAGTGGAGTCATTCCATTCCACAGTAAAGAAAATATTGAATTAGACTCATTTTCAATACTACTTATTTCTACTCTGGTGTTGATAATACCAGAAGGAAAACACCCCCATACCACTCTCTTCTCCCAACTCCATTTTTCATTCGTCTTGACTTTATCAGCCAATAGACAGGTAAGGGAACTAAAAATAGAAAAAAAAAAAAAACCTAAACTTTGATAACAGAGTTATTATCAACAACTTCTACTGAATAAACTGCATTGCCTAAAGACTTCTTTGGATGGTACAATATTCTCCTCAATAAATGCTTCTTCTGGTATAATTATATTGACCAGCAGTAGTAACTACAGACTTTACAGACTTAAGAAAAAAATAAAGGCAGACCTTTCTGTACAGAATTTGCTATTACAGCCCAGAGATCTAGTTGAGACTGAAGAAAATTTTTATTGAAAATTTTAGAAGAGATGAGACATTTACTGGTGTCCAGCTGCAATAGAGATTAATGAGCTTTGATGTCCAGACGATTTTTATTTGCAGCTCCTCTCAGGATGAAAGATGTGAAATGTGTGCCTGTGTAGAGAGAACAAAGAAGGAAAGACCAGGAAGAGGAACACAGTCCATTATTCCATATCTAGGGTGTGGGATAAAAAAAAAAAGATAGGCTAATTTGATATACTGATCGTAGCTGTCATCATGTTTGCTGAATAAAAAGAGGAAAGATACATGCAATGGACAGTGGAAAGAAAGAGGAGCATAAATTAATAAGGGCAGTAAATAGAGATGTGTAAGAACAATCAAAGGTAAAGAAGGATTGAGAAGAATCCATCTCTCCTCCAAAGATATGCATTGCATTTCCAAACTTGGCCCACATGTGTCTGACTATGTAATTTATGACTGCTGACCAGCCAGCAGGCCGACAATAAATTATATCTCTTTGATAAGCCAAGATGATTTACACTGGGAGAAAGGAAGAGAAAATTGAGGAATAAGAACCACACCCTTGCCCCCCTGGGACGGTCACTGCCTGAAATATACTCTGTCGGCACCTAAAAATCTTCCGGTATCCTGAGGTGACATTATTCCTTGCCAAGATCTTCCTGTTATAAAAGTTAAGAGATCAGAGCCCTATTCCACTGCTTGCCAGCATGGCTGCCTAGCATAACAACACTTCCAGCTCCACTATACAAGCAATTTTGCTGACCAGGTTTTGCTCAAATCTTTTAATTTTCTTCTTCTTTCATGTACCTTCACTGATCGTATTATTTCTCCTTGCATATGCTTTTTTTTTTTTCTTATTTTAGCTTTTTTTCCTGTGTAGAAATTGTATCAAGAGACTTAGCAGGCATCAGAACTTTCATCTGCAAACACAGTGCAAAACCATCCCTGCCCTGAAGAGGAAAGAGTCTAAAACCAGTCTTGAAGTCTGTTCTTATTCAGTTGCTTTCTATCTGTTTGTTGCCATTATTCTTACTGTTCTCCGTTTTGATTTCTTGTACTTTCTTTATATACCTCACTAGAGAAAGGCTATTTTACTCTTAGGAAAAGAGAATCATGATGAGGTCATTTGGCTGGCTGACAAAAAATGGATTTGCCAGGACAGGGTGATGTCCAAGATGTCTGCACAGACTGTACCTGTAGGAAATGCCTGCACTTGTGCTTGGTTATTTTAGCATTTCCTCAAGTTATTAAGAGATGGATCTTGTTTCCTGCCTGACTTGATGGAAGTACTTTTTTGCAGTATTCTGGTGACATACCAGAGGGCATGGCCACCCTTCGAAGACAACTTGGCAAGCTGGAGCAATAGGCCAACAGCAAAACCATGAAATTCAGCAAAGATAAAATGCTGCTCCCAATTCAGAAAGAGCGTAGGGAGGGGATGACTAAGTAGCAGCCCTGCAAAATAGGACCTGGCAGGTCCTGACGGAGAACAAGTTGAACATGAGGCAGCAATGCGCCTTTGTGGTGATGAAGACTAACAATATCTAACAAGATTAGCTTCATTATCAAAGCAGTAGCCTGTAGGTAGGTCATGAGAAATTATTTTCCTTCTCTATTAAATGCTTATAAGACTTTATCCAGAATGCTATTGCTAGTTTTGGAGACTCAAAACAAAAGAAATATTGAAAATCTGGATAGAACCTGCTTGAAACTGGGGGAGGAGAGGAAGATAGCCACAAATAGCCATGAAATATGAATAGAAACTAAACATATGCACTGCACAAGCACTAGACTTGCACTAACTTTATCAATAGTAAATGCAGTTCTTCAGATATTTTTTGTCTCTTCATTCTTGTCTGTGCTGTGGCCTTTAGACATCAAGTTACTTACTGTGAGGAATAAAACCATTTAAATAAACTCAGTATGTCTGGCTATATGTCTGAAATGCTGAAAAAAGGATGAAGAATAAGTTATACACCTTAAAATTGGACTCTTACATCCACAGACTAGCAACCAATCAGAAAGGCTGCAATTTTTGCAAACTTACCTGGTTCAGACAACAATAATCAGATAAGGTTAACGCTTTCACCACATATCTAAGTCCAATTGGTATTTCAGAGACATCGTTTGAAAATTCAGTGTAATTTTTCTCTCTGTTGTAGAAAAGACACTATTCACATGTTTACATGCCAGACGTAACGCTTACCAGTACACCTGTGTCGTGATGTAACTGTACAAAGAGTTTATGAACATCAGAAAACTTTATGCTAGCCAAATGTTTAGCTTCTCTCACTCCTGAATCCATCTTTTGATGCCTCAGAGTAGACCTGTAATCCTACTCTGAATACTTCATTTTCAATAGTCCCTTAACTCATTTGTTGCAGAAAAAAAAAAAAAAGAATACAAAATACATGTGCCTGCTTTGGCAATATAGTTCCCATTCTTACTCCTTTTGATGGTTGTCTTACAGTTTCAAAGTCTACCAGACTGAGTTAGGCTAACAGCAGATACTCCACTTTCACATATAATCCTTTTTCAAATCTCAATGAACTCTGCTGAAATAATAGCCATCCAGCTGCTAAACCCACAAGATAATTAAACACTGCATGAAGGGACACTTCTTTTTAAGAAGATTTAATTTTTATCAAATGATTACTCCATCTTAATTTGAATAATAATTATTCAAATACTTTTTTTTTTTTTTAACCTTTTCTCACGTAAGTCCTTTCCTGGGCCCTTGGACAATAGAAAAACTTAAAATGTAACTGAGAGTAGAAGAAGGGGAAGTGAAAGGCAAGAAACAGTTACTGACCATTCTCATTTAGGTCCTAAATCTGACTTCAGAGGGGCTATTCATAGTTAAAAAGTAAAACATATGCATAAGGCTGTGCAAGATCACAGTGTCTTTGGCACAAGAGCTGCTTCTCGCTATGAGACATTTAAGTGCAACACTTACGAAAGGCCC
This sequence comes from Penelope pileata, assembly GCA_013396635.1. Classification (NCBI taxonomy): domain Eukaryota; kingdom Metazoa; phylum Chordata; class Aves; order Galliformes; family Cracidae; genus Penelope; species Penelope pileata. The sequence continues at coordinate 758,514 of WBMW01002985.1, forward strand.
TAGTTACAGCTGAATATACAAAAAATGATGCAATATAAAAACAAATGAGGAAGACGCATCTAGGAAGAGAAACTTGTGGTCTTTTCTAATAAGGCTGTTCTCCAAATAAATATCTGACTGAGTTTTCTTGAATTGATTTGGTTTGAGTCTTCATTTTTGACTGCATATATAAAATACTGGTCAACACATCTACTTTACTATCTGCAGACAGTGTTAAGATGTGGCAGCCACGCTCAAGAATTCTCATTTGAATTAATACTGCCACAGAAGTGCAAAGACCTTATCTAAACATGACAGTCCGCACATAAGATGTAATAGGCAAAAGGAGTTACCAAAAGGTTTTTTTTTTTTTTTTTTCCTGGGGTAGCAAACTGTCTAGACCTACAGAAGGGTGTTTGCTACATGCTATTGATTCCAATCAGGATATCGCTTCCTTGGCTTCGTAAAAGGAACAACGCTCTTAAACACTTGCACCTTTGGATTTCTTTCTCCAAGTGTTTGTATCTACAAAAATCCCTTCTTCTCTGAAAGCCACCTACTTATTTCTGTAAACCATGACTTTCTGTAAGCTACGTATGGTGTGCCACCATGCTAAGGGGGATTTTTAGCATATGTTTTTGTTTTGCTCTCCCATCTTCAGGCTCCTTTTAAGGAGCTATTAGCCTTTTAGATTCCCTAATCCCCCAACTAAATTTATCAGCAGTTGATTGCAGCCAAGAGTTAAGCTAAATTAAACTTTGAAATCTCTGTACAGTGTATCAGATGCATTTCTGGTAGGGGAGGTGGAGCAGACAGCTCCAAATGTTCTACTTAACAAGAGTGAGGAGAATCATGCTTTTCTCTAAAGGTTTCTCCAAGCTTCCTCAGAATTTTCAAGATCATGATAATTTCCCTGATTTTATAAAGGAAAGAAATGAACTACTGAACCAATTTGTCTTTTACCTCTGTATCAGCTGTGTGCATATATACATGTGCATAAACATACACGTGCACACTTTCTTCTACAAGTGTGTACATCATATATGGAGAAGGCATGTGTACACACGCTTAGGTTAAGGCTGCACACATGCTTGAAATGTCTGTTCCAACCCACATTCGTGGTGAACAGGGATTTATCTACGTGTGTATGTGCTTGTGTATGTGTTCGTATCCGTTCCCCAGTCCTTGTCCTCACCCAATCAATCATTCCCTTGCTTGCTGCTCTCACACTCCAAGCATTTATTAGAATAGATACCCCTCAGCTCTCTTTCCAGCTCTTAAGATGATTAGTGAAACACATAGTCTAAAATAATTTGCTTGCCAACATCAACAGCTGATTAGTTTTGATGACAATATAACATATTCCCCTATTATTCCAGAACAGTGCACTTCTGTAATACCTTTGTCAGAAGAAGTAATGTTATGTATCCTTACAAGAAAAAAAAGAAGCCAACAAAACTTAGAAAGAGACACAAAGACTCACACTTCTTAAGAAAATATAAAAGGACATAGAAAAAAATGTGAATGCTTAAGAGGAAAAGGTATATCATTTTTTCACCTGTAGGACAGTAATTGTGATATAAACCATCAGAAGTTCTCAAAAGTCACAGGTATGTAAGAAGAGAACAGTACCAACAAAGACTGACAGTCTCAATCGAATTCATAACAGATTGGCCTTCTCTCCACAAAATAATTATTCAATGCTACTAATTGACCCCTATTCCACAGATATTTCTGTAAAGATCCCTGGAAGAGAGGTCTGGTCAAATCTCCACTGAAAGCACCAGAAAGAGTTCTGGTGACAACTATGGAAGATGGCTCAGGTCCCAAAAAGGCAACTGAGTTAAGACTACAGCTCTCTGGATGTAAAAGCAATTATTGCACACCAGGATACAGTATACTGGTGAAATAAGGCAAACTTCATCTTCAAAAACTTCATAGCATTTTTATCTGAGGGCTTGTCAAAGATTTGTTTCCAAAATCATTTGTCTATCATTTTCACCAGCTTTTTTTTTTCAGTACAGAAAGTGTGTGTGAGAAGTGTGGTTTCTGCTGTCTGTATCCCCATGGCTACTAGAAACAGCTAGAAAGGGAATTGGGCACATCACAGCATACAAAATGTCAGGTTAACAAATTCCAACACAACAGCTCCGAGAAACAGACGTTAGCTTTCTCCCACCTTCATCCTCCCATATCAGACTAAAATAAAAGGAAAAAAAGTCAACAACAGAAAACTAGCTAAAGCCATTTAAGGGGATCAAATACGTCCTTCAGAAACGTAAACATCTCTAAAAATAGAAAACAGCCATGCAAGTCACTTGTTTTTACTCATAGCAGTAATAAAAGGTCCTTGTAAGGGATTCGCACAAGCTCTGTGCTGTTACAGTAGCATCTGGTCTCCCCATTGCTGGAGAGAAATGGTGAAGAGGATTTAGAGCGTGTGTAACCTGAGAGAGAAATCATCTGTCATTCCCTCACAGGGCATTAGCAAACTTTCTCTCTCCTGGGAGAAGAGCCATTTTCCTTCCCCTGCCTCTTGTGATTACAGCTTTAAGCGTTATTATAAGATGCATGCTTGTGAGTAGTATTAATAACTGGAAAAAAATCCAGCTCTTTTAAGAAAAGGCAAGGGAAGCCTAGTTGAAAAGAGACCATATTTTGTGTAGGACACATGGCAAACCTGGTAGCACAGAATCACAGAATTGTATGGATTGGAAAGGACCTCTAGAGATCAAGTAACAAACAGATCTCCTCTGTGAAAGGGAGGATCCCCTTGCTCCACCCAAGTGAAATTACCATGGGCTATACTTCTCACAGTTCAGATCCAGAGCAACAAAAAAGAAAAGGATACTTCACTGTTGAAACTACTAACTCAAGAAAGGATGCAATTCCTTGTGCTGCTGTACTGTGTGGTCTCACTCAATCAGTTAATTTGTTGGAGTTTCAGTTTTCTGCCCTCTTAACAGGAGAAAATGTTAGAAAAACAAATTCCAAGACAGTCAGACAATAGTAAAGGAAGATGTGGGGGTACACTAGGTACACCAGCTCAGACATTGAAGCTTTCAGTTTGCTCTACTATTTGTTTCTTTTTTTTCCCCAAAGTAGAGGGTAGAAATGTCAACAAAAGTGGAGAAAAGTAACAGAGATGATATATTTCAAAGAGGCAATACGCTGACAAAAATCACATCACTTGCAGCTTGAAAGCCTCTGCTTCATCCAAAAGCAAGGTATTAATGAACACTCTACTAAAACTGCCTCACTCGTCTTCAAGACAGCAGCTTCTGTGTCCCACTGAGATCAAAACTCAAAGGTTCTTGGAGCTACTGCCTCTTACAAATGACTGTGAAAACACCACAGCACAAGCTTAAAGTTCTTTTGCATGTCATTCAGATCTTTACCACGTTACATCTGATGTTCCATTTCTAGACTACAGCATTTCTTTTACCTAGACAAGAAATATTCACAATGTTTTGAAAGATTAGGTGCAGAACGGCCTTGTAAGAAGGTGATTAACATAAGAAACAGCCACCCTAAACCACATTAGGGAGGAGAAAGAATACTAACTTATAAGAAAATAATGTGTGCCCATAATAAGAAATAATTCAGTTGCGCAGAATACAAAAAAAAAAAAAAA
>WBMW01002985.1:769436-816699 GCA_013396635.1 Penelope pileata
ACACAGAAATGAAAAAAAAAAAAAAAAAAAAGTGCAAAACACATCGCACAAAGGAAATGGCTCTTTGTGCACAGACGGCCGTAAGCGATGGGATGGATTTGCTCTCCTTGATGTGGTCATTAGGAAGATAAATGTGTCACCTTTTTTGCAAAGGGCTCACGGCTTTCTGCTTGTCTGCAGCTTGAGGTTCTGGCATGAGGCTCCTCGCTGTTCATTTCCCTTCTCCCTGACTCGCTTGCTTTTGACAAGGGTTGTTTGATTTCTACTTACTTTCCGTGATGTTGGTATAGTCATCATTTTGGTGCCGGTGGAAGCGGGTGTCGATCTATAGGAAAGCTTCTGTGCAGTCAACTTGGAAATGCACGGTGTAGATTTTGCGAACAGTTCGGGCAGAAAAATTGGCAAAATTTCAGCAACAAAGAAAAACGTGTCATTCATCTCGGAGGGATGATGAGAAAAAAGGTGAAGGGTCGGGTGCGAAACTGCCAATTCGTGAAACGCCTTTTTTATTAGGATAGCGTGACAGTTTCGAGTGAAGCTTGGTGGTTAACAGCTTCTGGAAGTTTGCGGGCTGTCCTCAAGGCGCATGTTCCTCAAGGCTGAGATGAGAGAAGGGACTTTCTCAATTTAGATCCCCATTTCGGCATTCTAGATCCCCGAAGGGCCGCTTTGTAAACCTCCAGCGGTTGCTTTTACTTTTTACGGGAAGTCAGGGGCAACGTGCATTGTGCTACACCAACGGCTCCGGCTGATGCGAAGCCTCGTTCGCAGCTCTTTTCCAGGCACTTCTCGCTTTTCTCCTTCCACAACAGGCTCAGGCCTGGCAGAGCCAGGGAATGCGGGTTTCCTGCATCAGTAGGGATGCGGAGGCAGTCTCGGGACACGGAGCGAGGCTCCGGGCAGAAGGCTCCGAGCACTGCTCTCTACCAGCCCCCGGCTCGAGTTACGTGCGGGGCAGCTCTCCAACGGCGCTGCCTTGTCAGCAGAGTGAGGCCGACACCGAAATACGACTCACGCGCGACGAGAGCATCTTCGCTGGGCGATGGGCAGGAGCCAGCCCTGTGCGTAGGGACCTGAAGGGAGGTTCTGGGACTCCAAGAGAGAGGGAACCTCAGCGATGGGGTCACCATAGAAAGTAAAGAAACTGCGGAGAGTGAACCACAGCTCCTTTTCAGATTGCGTTGATGCTGAACTTGGTAGAGGGTGAGGATGTCCCATCAGGCCGGCACTTGCAAAAAAAAAGACGGGATTTTCTCTCTTCCATCGGTTAAGGAAATGTAAAGAGACACCAATTACAGAAGATTGTACAACAGGCACACTGATTTATCCTGCAAATTGTTGTGTATTTACGGGACTACATTTAACCTATGTGTTAAACCTGAGCTGCACGAGGCTTTTTCAGCTCCATTCTCCAAGCTGAACTCCAACACTCTCTGCACCCTCCTCCCGGCCCCGAAACATCTGTGGGAGAGAGAACGGGGGCAGCTGAGCCCATGGGGAAGGGGAGCGAAGCTGTTGGGGTCGAGTGAGCATCCAACCTGTCCGTGTGGGTCAGGGGAAGACGCACTCAAACTAAGGAGAAGGACGTGTCCCCCTATCCATCACCAATGTTTGTCCTTGAAGACAATAAAGCCCCTCTCGTATCCTAGGAAATATATAGAAACTGGGGGGAAAAAGGTTCCAAGGAGAGAAAAACGACAGTCCCTCCTACAATGAAGACTCGCTGTTTAAAAAAGAAAAGAAAAAAAAAGGAGAGACCCCAATGTCACCTCCTCCTCCGTCCTTCTGCGCTCAGTGCCGCGCTAATGACTCACCCGCTGGAGCTGAACCTGGGCCGCCGAGAAGCGGCCGGGGGTTCACGCTTTTGGAAAGCACCGAGGAATCACCGACAGCACTGAGTTCTGGCGGCAGCCCCCTCCTTTTTGAAGCCGCTCTCGCGTTCGGGACATGGGGGCCATTGCGTCAGCGGGGCCGGGATCCTGCTGCTGTCACACCGCCTCCCCCCCCACCCCGCCCGTCCTTAGGCGGAGATGCCAACTCTCCTGCCGAGATCTGCCCTACTCCTGGGCTACCTCAGCCGAACGGCTCCTGCCCAAACTCTGCGAGCGGGTTGGACCGCTTGGCCGTGCTCGAGGTGAGCAATGGGCACTGTTACTCGGAGCGAACAAACCTAGAAAACACAGAATTCCTCCGCCCTTTCAGGCGCTCCTTTCAGGCTCCGGGGAGGTGCCCGAGGATCCCGGCACCGCCGGCGTGCTGTTAGCCCCCGGCTCCCTTCGGCAGATCCCAGCGCCGAGGGCTCTCCAGCGCATTGCGCACCGCGAGCAGGAGCCGTGGGCTTCGCGGGGATGTGCTAATGAATTCAGCGAGGATGATGCTTAATCTGGAGTGGCCCGAAAGAAACGAGGTCTGGGAGAGATGTGTGTGCGGAGGGGAGGGGGGAACGTTTCAAGTGTTTGAACGAGAAGGCGAATGTTCCAAAGCTACATTACATTCGCTTCCCGACCTCGAGAGCTGCTTGAAGCTTGGCATATGCTGCAGTTCCTTACTCATCACCGACTACAACTGGTGAAGCTCGTCCCGACTTCCTAAACGGAAGGGATCTGCTCTGCAGTTCCACCGCACCCGACAACTTGACCTTGGCACCACGCTCCCTCCAGCCGCTCAGACACAGCCCGGCACCGCTCCCGTAAGGCTCAGCCTCCGAACTCCCCCCACCGCGTCCTCCCCCCGGCCGGGTCCCCACGAAGGCATCCCAGTACCCCGGCTTTGAGCAGACTGCTCGCGGACCGCTCGGTGCTCTGCAAAGTGGAGAGCGACAGCCGCGTGGCACCGAGCCACACGCAGCTATATAGCTGGCGCGGGGCCAGCCTCTCCCGACGTGCCATCCCCACACGGCACTGCAGCTTTGGTCATATGAGCAGAAATGATGAGAAAAGCACTTTTTTAATCTTTTCGCACTTGCTTCTCTGTTCAAACAGTTGCAGGATGGCTATGACTGACGTGCTCAGCGCTGAGGATATCAAGAAGGCTGTGGGAGCCTTTTCAGGTGAGTGCTTTTTTTTTTTTTTTTTTTTCCTTGCTGCTTTTGCTTTTTCCCTCCCTTTCGTCTCTTTAGCCCAGGATAGCAGCGCATTTATTTAAGCTCGGGGAAGATTAGGGGATCCGGCTAGATAAAATATCAAAGAGGATGTGTTTTCAGAAGTGCAGCGGAGGCATGACAGGTTTATCAAGCGCAGGGGTGCAGCCTCAGCAAAGTTGCTCTGCACGTTACAGAAGTGAAATACTCATTCATTTTTAAAGGACGGCAAGCATCAGCCACAGACAGACTTTGCTTCTAATGAGAGGCGACTTTCCAAGGGAACTAAGGTGGATTACGTCCTGATGCAGGATAGGGGACTCAGCTGTGAACGGCGGCAGCTTTCCAACCACCCTAACATTCAGTTTCGAGCGCTGCAGAACTGCTCTTTTTCATTTCAAGGAGATAAGAAACCGTTCTTTTCTGATTTCCTATGCGGAATCCCCAAATGGGCTTTGCTTTTTCGGGATGGAGCAGAAGGCAACAGTAGCAGAGCGAGTGGGTGCGCTGCTCGACTGCAGAAGCTCTCTGCAGGGCAAATGGCTGCAGCGTCCATATGTCCCTCAGACTCCTCCAGTTTTCAGCTATTCCCTACCTCTCTTATTCCCTTACCTCTTTCATTAGTGGGGACCCCTGAGAACTGTCAGCAACCCCTTTTCGTGCTTACNGGGGTAAGAGCCTTTCCCTCCTGCTCCGTGACCTCGAGCAGACACAAGTGCAGAACCCGCTGAGCCCCAATGAACTCAGCAGCCAGAAAGTCGCAGGCACCAAGGAACTCCTTTGAACGATCCGGCAGCTGTTTTTCTCATTAGCTTCCATTGTCCTAGGGCTGGTTCCAAGCCCCGGAGCTGATGGCATGAGGAGCAACTAATGACGGGTCTCAGTCAAGCGGACCCCGAATGACTGAGCCTCCTTAATTTTATGTAATAGGAAAAGCTGCGGTGGGAATAAGGATCCATTCAAAAAAAAAAAACAACTCTACAGCACATCTTGGAGGTCATTGGATTGGATTTTACCTTTCTAATCTACACCACAGTCGTTAGCAAGGGGCTACATGGGTGGGACAAAAGTGGTTGTGCATGAGGGATAAGGGAGGTGGAGCAGGTAAAGCCATTTATCTCCCCTCCGATTTCCAGGGCTCTGCTTTTTCCCCAGTGATTGTGCCTCCCAGGGTCCTGCAGGCAGCACAGCACAGCACAGCCTTGCAGTGCCTGAGCATACAAACTACGACTGCACATACCTTTAGCAGTGGAAATGCAATGCTCCGATTTTGAGTAAGCCTTCAGGAAAAATGGAACAGAACTGTAAAAGTCATGTGCTCGGAAATAGTTCTTGTCAAAGCAGAGTGTTGTTTTTTTTTTGTTTTTTTTTTCCGGGGGTGGAAATGTCATAAAGTGACAGTGATCTAATAGTTGGAGTTTGCTCTCAGAATGCTGTTTTACTGTAAAACTTGGCAAAAAATGTTTTGAAGCACTGAAATGAGACCAGGCAGGTTAGCCTTCAGCTTCGAACTCTGCCACAGAGTTGCTGTGTGACCTTGGGCAAGTCTCCATCTCTCTGTAGCTCTGCTCCCCATCTGCAAAACGGATACGCTGCCCTTCTCACCATTTGTTTCTTTAAACTCCTGTTTGTGAAGCGTGACTACTGTAGTGCAGATGTCCAGCTCCTACCACAGCAAGGCCAAAACATACTTTTGCCTCCCAGGGTAGGACAAGCAGCAGTAAGGATGTGTATGTGTACACAGGGATGTGTATGTATATATGTTTTAAGGATTTTTCTAAGCTGTTCTCTGGCTTTTCATCCCTTATAGCAGCTGAATCTTTTAACTACAAGAAGTTTTTCGAGATGGTAGGATTGAAAAAGAAGAGCCCAGAAGATGTGAAGAAGGTTTTCCACATCCTTGACAAAGACAGGAGTGGCTTCATTGAAGAGGAAGAATTAAAGTAAGTAAAGCGATGTCGTTTCTCAAATAGCCTCACCTTAAGAGTCTGATTTCCCATTCTCTTCTTTGCAAGACTCCAGATAATAGCTTACAGTTCAACCTCCTGACTGGTATTTGTGTGCAATAACCAGTTGTTTGCCTATTATATGAATCGTGCTGGAGGTAGCTAGCTGTAGCTCTCATTGCAGGACCCCTCACACTCATGAACGATCAATACCTTACAGATACTTCTTCAGTTAAATGCAGTTTCAAAGTACAGCACTCTTCCTGAATGATGAAGAGTTGTACCCTTGTTGAAGACACAATCCTGGATTTCACCTCGTAAATCAAAACAGTGATGCAAATAAATACTAAGTGAAACTGTTACCAAAAAAAACCAAAAATTATAACTTTCCCTTTTTTCCACACCTCCTCTTCAGGTTTGTACTGAAGGGCTTTACCCCAGATGGCAGAGATCTATCAGACAAAGAAACAAAGGCTCTTCTGGCCGCTGGAGATAAGGACGGTGATGGGAAAATTGGCGCTGATGGTATGTAACTAGAGGAATACACTTTGATAGTAAAAACTGAACAATACTCTTCTGTACAAGAACTGAGTAAATCTAGGAATCTCCGAGGGCTGTGACCTTCTGAAGGACACAACTTGGATTTAATGATATGCCAAGTCTTGCTCCATTACCCGTACCTTACTTGCAGGCTTTAGGAGAAATAGGAGCTGAATTCTGACACTAGAGGGGGCAAGAGTTCAGATGGAGTTGAGGAACATAAGAACGAACACCAATGCAACTTCTTCTTAAAATCAGTTTAATTTTACTGCTGATTTCAGTGCTGTGAGGGTCAGGACACTGAGACTTCACAGAGAGGTGTGGATATAAAATTTAAGAAGGAAAAAAGCTGAGTACCAGCATTTTTCCCAAATGACTAGTAAAGAAGAAAGTAATGCTTTACTGTTGTTTGAAGTCTTGCAGTGTTCTTAAAATTCAAAGCCACGACTTCGCTATACAATAACAGTTTGTCCAGCTTTTGGTAGTGTTTATGTGGGTCTTCACACCTAAAAAGTTAGTTGCTCTCTTTTTCTAAATATGAGAAAAAGGGAGGGGAGGGACAGAATTTCTTCTCACAGCATTGCTTTAAAAAATTACTTGTTTTCAACTCCCCCTTGGGATTAATCAAATTAGCCCACAAAAAATTTTTCCCCTTTTCCCTATTTTTCTTCTGTATCCCTGAGATACACTGGAAGAAGCATTTCTGAATTGCATCTTTCCTCACTACAGGAGATAATAGCAGGGGCTTGTGGCCAGAGCACTAAATCATCCAGACAGCAGGCAATTGCTAAGTTTTCATCGTACTGATATGCTACATGATAGCTTGAAACGTAAGCATATCTTAAAAAATAATAATAATAATAACCTCACATCTCTGTTACCTGAACTCTGAGATTAATAAAAAATGTTGTCTTCAAATAAAAAGCAATTTAGAAAAAAAGGAATAAAAGGCAAAATGAGGTCATCTAGCTGTCTCTGAGTTGAGAAGCTGAAGAAATAACACACAATCACCCACGGGCATGTCAGTCAGGTGATATGTCAGCTAAACTGCCTGTTCATGGCACAATGGCTTATCAGAGACTACGATCCTGTTTCTAGTCTAAAGGCTCTTAATTGATCAGCTGATTATAATACAGTTGCAGAGGAGCAATTGTGGAGCACCCAGGGGAAGTTCCTGCTAAACTTTAGCAGTGTCACTGAAGCTGAGGAGTATGTCATTACCTGACATCTCATATGCTTTATTCTATGGGTCCTTCTTATTCCCATTAAAATGAGTGGCACTGATGCTAAAATCAGTGGGCACAATTTTCAGAAGAAAACTGGATTCAGGTAAGTAAGCTTGCAACTGATTGGCCAACCTCACATCAGCTACATTCTCAGTTATCCGTCAGGATAAAAGAAAAACTAGCTCAATTGGAACAAAAGAAATACATTGCAGAGCCATTTTGGCTAATACGAAAGAATATAGCGTTAACATTTTCATGCAAGATTGACTGTAACATTTCTTTAAAGTTGATATAAAAAGCCTGAAAGTTAGTGCACTATACCAAAGCAATATGAAACACCTCCTCTTTTCTTTATCTCTTTCTTCTGCAAGTTTTACTCTTTATCTGTGAAATGGAATTAACTCTGAATTTACACCAGATAATGAGAATGGAGAGCTTTTTTTTCTTTTGCTTCTTCAGGCCATATTACTACTACACGAAAAGGAATGGATTCTATAGAATCATAGAATTGTTTGAGTTGGAAGGGACATTTAAAGGTCATCTGGTCCAACTTCCCTGCAATGAACAGGGCCACCTACAGCTAGATCAGGTTGCCTGGAGCCCTCCCAGCCTGACCTTGGATGTCTCCAGGGACGGGCCTTCCACATTTCTGGGCAATCTGTTCCAGAATTCACTACTTCACTACTCTTATTGTAAAGAACATTGCCCTTATATCCCATCTAAATTTGCCCTGCCTTAGTTCGAAACCATTTCCCCTTGTCCTGTCTCCACAGACCCTGCAAAAGACTCTGTCTCCTTCTCGTAGCCCCCCTTTAGATACTGAAAGGCCACTATCAGGTCTCCCCACAGCCTTCTCTTCTCCATGCTGAACAGCCCCAGCTCTCTCAGCCTGTCCTCGCAGGGAAGGTGTTCCATCTCTTGGATTATTTCCCATTTCTTACATTTGACCCTGCCAGTTACAATAGAAAGGCTTGAAAAACAGGCAAAGGCTGGGACTGTGGCCAAAGGATGAGGATGACAGATACTTCAAACCTTTTCCTTTGGTTCTTAAATCCAATTCCAATTATAACTGCCCATAACTACCTGAATAAAACACAAAGTCATAAATATACATCGCATTCATATTCAGCATTGCAATGCTGTATTTCTCTTACAAATCATTTGTTTATTTCCCTGTGACTGAATCGCCAGGCATCACCTTTATCCCTTCTTTCGAACACCAGCCTCATACATCACTAAATGTATGAAATGTATCACAAACGTGCAATCCTTTATATCAGTTAATGTTAATTCACTGGATGGCCCTCTGTCCCTCAGGAGGCTATAGCAGTCAGGCTTCATGGATTTTTTTTACCGCTACAGAGCTGTTTTTCTCAGCTGTACCACCACAAACATTAATCTCAACCTCCTAATCAGCCTTCCTTCCATCAGAGGTGTCACATCACAAATTTGTCTCTTAGATCTCCCATTTAAAGCCTTCTTTCATTTCTGCGAGACTGTTCAGCTCAGAAATTACTGTACCAATTTACTACTTGCTCAATCAAGATTTGTAATTTGTGGTTGCTTTGCCAGTTTCAACCAGCTGAAAACTTGTCAGGTGTTCACGCAAGACACAGTCACCTTCTTTGAGATGCCAGGCCCCTTCTATGTTCCATTGAAATGAACAGAAAATGAATAATTTGAAAAAAATGCAGGCTGAATCCAGGCTACCTAATAAAACTACAAACATTAGCTTTCAGATCAGATTGGGAAGTGATGCTGAAGTAGCACTGTCAGCTTCAGAATGTTTACAAGAAAGAGGCAGGAAAAAAAATGAAGACTTTTGCTCTCAATGTTCTTACTGAAATTTTATTGTGTGTTACCAGTGGACACACACACCACGCTTTTCAATTTCTTGGTATTAATAGACTTCAGAAAGTATATATAGAGAAAGCATATAGAGAAAGTGTATATAGAGAATTGTCAAAGATTTTTTTTCCACTGTAGGCGGAACAAATTTAAAAATTTGTCCTAAGTCAAGGTCCTTTCCCCAATAGAGGTCAACTTCTAAAATATTTACGTTTTCAATTATTTTCTTCAAAAGTTGCAAAAATGAGGCATCGTGCATTCAAAATAACAACTGATACGTCATGACCTTGTCACAGGTAAAAGTCATCACAATAGAGAAAAATCTTATCTTTGGGAAGTCCTTTTCTTACTCTTCTTTCTGTTCTCTAAAATAAATTAGTGTAGGTCATTATAAATAGATTTGCTAATGTAAAAAAAAAAAATCTGATGAGAGAATTATTATCCCATAGCATGTTCTCTGTAATTAAATCTGTCATTTCAGTAAAGTACTTCAGGGTGTGCACTAGGCCAGTAGATACCACTAAACGGTACTAGACACAGCGAGAAAATCCTTTCCCTTGAAGTCGGAGCTCTGATGCAAGACAGCTAGTAAATTCTTTCACACGACAAAATAGTCTGAATCCTTGTAATTGAGAACTATCATTCGTGCATTTTTATTTTTGCTTGGAAGGCGAATTGCAGCTGTAGAAGAGGATGCAGTCGATCATAAGGGTTATCTCACTAACAGGCCATTCAAACGGCAATAAACCAATAAACATTTGCAAAAATGACCAACGTGTAGGAGCTACTAAATATGCCTTATCTCACAAGTTTTGCATATATGAATATGCTTTGTAACAATGCATCCACAAGCCGCCTGCAGTCGAGCTAACCTTCACATGGAAATAAATGGCAAACTAGTTTACCAAATTATTCAACTGTATAAACTCTGAAAGTACACTAAAAATCCTGGAATAGGCACAAAGTATACAGCAGTTATTCGTGAAGGACTATTTTATGGTTTAGTGGCTTTCAGAAAGTACCCTTGAAATATATTGCCATCAAGTGATAAAATCACTATGATCATGTATTATAGACATTTTCTTGCTTCAAGTTGAATAACCTCTTCCAATTACATTCTGTAGACACGACTTGTTTTAAAAAGGATTTAATTTAGCAGTAGCAAGTATGACAACTTGTTCTCATAGAATACGCATTGTTGGTTTTCTGTTCTAGAAAAGTTCCATCCATGGAAGTTCAAGTTTCTCTCTCTAGGATCTATTCACATGCTGATTTAATCATCATTATTTTCCTTTCCTGCCCAGAATAGTCAGGGTTTCCATTACAAGAGCTTTACGTTATCTCTTAAATTCAGTTTGCAACACTTTCAATCTATGTACCCTACCATGTACAGGATTTATACATGTTTCATGGTAAGTAATCTGCATAACTAATCCTAATTTGGATTTACTTCTTTCAAAATGACAGACAATTGTGGATTTAATTTAAACCCTCTGACATTTATTTCTTAGCCTGGCTTGTCAGTGTTTGGCAAAATATTTTTGGACACATCTATCAAAACCACTATCTGTCTTTACACACCAATCAGTAAAGATTTCACTGAGTTAGAGATTAGCATTTTTCAGTTGAACATTAGAATGTTCCATAAAATGTCTAATTTTCACCTTCTTTTTTTAGTTGAAAGACATTACTCTTCATCATGTCAAACTTCAGTAATTTTCTCTTGAGGCTTTACAGATGTCTACCTCCCCTATTTGTCACTTTCCTCTCAGCTGATTATGTTAAACCCATAAACCACTCTTTCTGTAGACCCTCTAATCCTTTCATCGTCTTTGTTTCCTTTCTTGGGATTCCCTCCAGTCTGTCACTTTTAACGCTTTCAGGCACATACAACCATGACTCATCCAAGGTTAGATGCAGTCAGGAATTTTAACCTCCATGTGTAATACAATGTTCAGAGCGCAGCTTGCCAGGCAGCTACTCTCTGAGATACAGATGTGCCTTTTCCATGCTTTATCACCCTGCTGAAAGGCATTATATGTATCACACCATAAAATAACACCAAACTGCAGATAGATACCTTTATGTAAAAATTATGGGTCTAACACTAATAACACCCACAGAGCAAAATCCTGGCTCTCTGAAATCACAGGAATTTTTCTCACCATCATCAGGGTGGTCAAGATTACTATGTAGGTTTTTACAGCAGTCAGCCTTCTGTTTCTGTAATCTATCATTTTCAGTCAATTTGCCAGTGCAAAATTGAGTTTGAATGTAATGTATTTATAACATAACGACTGAAAGACTCATTAATGAGTCTCTTTGCCAAAATCTGATATAAAGGAAATTTATCTGACTGCAAAATTAAATTTCTAGTTCTTGCCTTCATCCCATTGAGACTTAGAAAGGAAAAACAGGAAACTAATCAAGTTCTTCACATGAATAGCAGCAGACAGTTTTGGCAGTCTGGCATGCATAGCATCTCTCTCCCTCGCCCTCAAAAATTCTTTCACTAAGTCATACTTTCCCTTTAATTAACTTGAATTTCTTTGTTCTTCTGTTATTGTGATGTTTCTGCTTCGTCAGTGAATCTGTAATCATTGTACTATGATTCCTCTTTCCTTACATCTGCCTTTTTTAATATCTGATTTTTTTTTTCCCGTCTCCAGAATTTGCAACTATGGTGGCTGAATCATAAAGGCTTTAACCAATGCAAACCTTTCACCCATCCTTCACTGCCCAATTCCAACCACCTCCTGCTGACTGCTTTGGCTCCTGTTCTATTTATTTATGTTATTTTATACTCCAGCTCTGTTCTCTGCAATCCTGCAACTCTGTAACTGTGCTGAAAGACACTGTTAAAACAATAAAGGTCACATCAATCTGGGCTTTACTCTCTCTCACTATCACTTGTTTCTTATTTCATGTAGGCTTGACACATTGAGTGAAAATTTTATTTCTTTTTATTTATTTATTTATTTGTTGCTGACACCCCTGCTGCTTTATCCCTCGTTAGGGTAAAGTGGGAAGAATTTTAAAGAATTATTTGGGATAAAACTTGCATAAAATGAGTCATTCAGTCCGAGCTCTGAACTGTGGCAGAACTGACGGCATTACTTTTAAGCCATAGATGGATGCATACTCATAGCCTGGAAAATCACTAGTGATGGCAATTACCTGACTTCATTTGGCAGTTTGTTCTTTCGACTTAATCGGTGTCATAGCTAAAATGAATTACCTAATTGTTAACCTACATCTTCTCTGCTGCCTTTTGGTGACCAATAAATTATTTGTGCCATTTGCTAAATCTGCCTGGTGCAGGGAGATTTTTAGATAAAAGGTTTGATAGGAATATCGCTGCTAACGATGCACAGGGAAAACTTTGTCAACTATTAAAATGCTGTCACTTTTGAAATGCGGGATATGTTTATTAGCAGCGTTACACAGGTGTCTAGGACAGGAAGAACGCTCTACTCAAAAGAAACCACATTATGAATGTGAGGAACGAGGGCACCAAGATTTGGCTGTGATGCTACTGTTGGCATTCCCACTGTTTAAAATCGTACATCCAGAAAATCCCAACAAAAATGTCTCTTCTAAAACTATCAGAAACAGTGAATGTCTTTCTTTGAGTTATATATAGGAAGCTGAGGCTCAAGGTAAGGAAGCAAGCAGCTAACAGTAAGGCTATGACAGAGACAAGAACCAAATGCTTGTTTCCCAAATTCTTGTCAGTAACTTTGAAATCAACCTACTGCTTTTTATCTTTTTTTTTTAAACCAAAGATTAAAGTGTAAAAAAAAAATCACTAAGGCAACATTTTCCCCACATTGATTACTTCTGCAATTCATGGAAGGATATTTGCTATTTTTTGACTCCAAACTATTCCCTGCAGCAATAATACCTTCCCCCATTCTGATTATCATTAATTTCATATTTTAATAAAAGGTTAAGACTGAAACTGTTACCCTCACATTGTACACAACACCATTCTCTGCCACAGCAATTACTGATGCTACTTGCAAAGCCAATAAACGCTCCCAAAAGCCATTCTAGATTTTCCTTCTATAGTCACTTACAAGGAAGACTTTTTGCTGAAGCTGCTGTCCATTCAAAAGAGATCCTCTAGTTTTGCACAATGTATATATATCTGGATCTGAAAAATGTATTGATTTTTAAGTATCCAAATAAAGCAAATGAAAATGTATTGCAACGAAGAGATGGTTTATTTATTTTTTTTCTCGGCAGCTGCTGCCCTCAAGTGGTACTAAGGCGTAATTACAAGGGTGTAGAGGGCTACAGGAAAACACTACTCACCCAACCGTGGAAGGATCACGAATAAAGATCCATTCAATCACAGAATCGCCATAAAAACAGCTTTATAACCAAAGGCTTTTATATTCTCTGTCTATCATTGAATCTGAAAGGGCTTATGTTTTAATATATCTTTGTATGTGATGAAAATTGCAATTTTAGCCAGGGCTTTGCTAAAAAATAGCACAAGAGAACAAACAGCAAATAAACACTGCCTTTAACGAGTCTACAAAACGATTTATAGTACATGACTGGAAATAAAGCAAGTTACAGTAACATAAATTGGGATATTTTACTGGCATAAAAGTCTGAAGATTCCAATGATTCCTGCATTTGTCTTTTTTCCTATTATTCCCTCAATCACTCCTGAACAAGCAGCACTTAGGACCTAATTGGCCTCAATTTTTCCACTACATAGTAATGGTAAGATTACTTTCAAATGGAAGAATTTACAATATGGATATAACTTACAATGGGTTCAGAGACCTCCAGTGCAGCACATTCACTTTTCACAGTAGACAGTACTTGATATTCTAAAAAGAATTAACACCTCACTATCCGTGCATTTGCTTAGTTTACGCAAATACGCAGCCAGCACACTTGGGTCATCTACTCATGCCATGAGAACTCTCCACATCTGCTTTAAAACACTATTCTTAACTGGCTTTTGAATTCCAAGTTGAAATGTCAGTATTTCATGCCTTTTTCACTAGAGAAAAAAAACCACAGGTGTCTAATGAAAATACCTTTCTGCTTGAACCTACAAGGACTCTTTTATCAATTATTAAACTGTTCCTTCTTTCACCGCTGGCTCCTTGGTGTTTATCTTCAATCCTTATTTCTCTCTCCCAAATTGCTTCCAGACCTTCCCCAAATCTTGAATTGTTCCATTTTCAGTTAAGAAAAACTCTCAGAATTTTTGTGACTGCTTATGTTACGTGGAAGTTACCTAGCTGCAACTCAAAATGCAGCAAGCTCAAATGCAAAAGTTTAAGTTACAATAAAATAGAAAATAAAACATATATAATGTATCAAATCATTCATTTTCACATCACTCAATATCATTAAGACTGTCACAGACTGTCTGCTTTGAAGACTGAAGAAAGCAGAATTTGCTATAAAATTAAGTCAGGCTTTCAGCAGACTGTGGTTTAGAGTATGTTTGACAAATCCACAAAAAATTCCACATTACCCTGTAATGTACTATTTCATACAGAAAGATTTGTTAATTTTCACACGCGTAAGCAAAGAAGAGAAATTAAGTTTCTCTAAGAAACATTTACCTTACTTTTCTTAATTGGCATCTTTCATTTCTATCTTTGCCATCAACAGCAAATCCTCTGTAATTTTCTCCCCTGTTGTAATACGGAAGTTATAATATATATATATATAAACAACTCCAGCCACCACATTGAAAACAAGATCTTAAGTAACCAATACACATCCTTTCCTTAGATACAAAGCCAGTGGCTTGCAACAAGACACAACTGGATGATTTAAGATACGTAAACTACATTTACCCGTATGAAAAATATACTACTTGTTTATATTGATATTATACATTGCTAGAAAAGAAATACAGATCTCTCTCAGCTGCAGCTCAAAAGGAAGAGACAAATCCTCAAGTCACAGACAAAACATGATTTCCTGACATCAAGATTTAACAAAGAAGATTTACACCAATGGACCATCATCAACATTTCTAAGACCAACATTTACCAGTACCGAACCTTTAACCAACAAATTCATAATTGTTTATGCATTACAGGGTCCTGCCAAGCTTTTAATGGGGTTTCACGGATCAGCAATTTTCCACATGCCTTACTTTTAGAATCAACGGACTGGAGGCCATTAACACCTGTTCATTTTGCAAAAAACAAGCTAGAATTTGTATTTACAGTCTATCCACCGGCCACGAGCTTATCACTGCCTAACATCCCATGATTGCTTCCACTCTTCATGTCATCAAAGCAAAGCTTTCTCATTTGATTCTTTTGCCTTTTCTGAATTCGCATCTTTGGCAAAGAAAGTAAGGACACTTTTACTCAGTTTCTAAATACTTTTGAAGAGTGGAAATGCAGCTCACGCTCCCCTTTCCATCAACTCTCAGTTTTAACAAAGCTTCTAAACATCAACAATATTGCATCTGAACCAGCTAATATTGTTATGGTTATGAAATTAAAAATTATAGAATTTCACAATATTTTAAACAAGTTCTGCCTCAATGAAACAATTCAAGACTGAAGATTGTGAATTTACACAGGGTTTACTGAAGACACAAATTAGCCCACAGGATTTTTATTTATGAGCATAAAGCACAAAAGTAGCTCATTTGACTCTAAAATCCCAGACAGTGATTTAAGTGGTCAGCACATAGAGAACACGATTTTATAAATCATTTGCAAATGAAAGAGAAATTTTAGAGCATACATCAGCCCATCAAAACAAGCTGTGATTAAAGTTTGTGCTGAAATTCTTGTAAAAATGTCGAAGATGCAAGAGCACAGGCTTCAGCACAGGCAAGTCATTGGAAACCCTCCTCCAGGTCCTGGCCCCTCTCATTGCTCAGGTGCGCCTGAAGCTGAACTGCTGCACAATCACATCTTCGTTCTGAAAGAGTGTTTTGGCAGGTTCTCTTTTCCAAAGAGAAATACTCTTTATAAATCCAACATCTAAAACAGCTTTTCTATTAAGTAAGTGAGAGAAAACAAAATGTTTCTGAAGGAGGTTAGCTGTGCTAATGAGAGATCAGTTGTCAAAACCTTCCCAGATTGTAGGATCTCCTACTGTGGGACAATTACTTTGCGTGGGAGGAGGTACATTTCTGGTTAGTGCTCCCCTGCTTAATAAAGTGACAAAGCTTAACAAATCTTGGTACAGTTTTAAACACAGAAATTAATATAAATGCAAATACTAGAGTCACTTCTCCAGCTGCCAGATAAATAGAAGGAGCTGCAGCAACTACAAAAATACAATAATACAAAAATAAAAGGATATAAATAAAAACAGTGGAGGACACTTAATTAGGCAATGGATCATGTTGCCAGAAAAGATTTTTTTTCATGAATTTATTTAGTCTTCCATCTAGGAAAATCTAAGTGAAAGGATCTTGTCAGTGCCTGAATGAGAATGGCCAACTCATAATGGCAAACTCATAGGTTTTAATTTTAGGGATACTCATCTTGAGCCAGTAACAGCTCATGTACAAAAATATAGCTCGTTTCACTGCTGGCATACTGGTACAACACTGGCACTAACAAAGGGATGCTCAAGCCTTCAGGTAGTAGGAATACAGGAACTAAATGTTAATTCCAACTTTGACACTGTAGAGCTTCGAGAATGGTAGAAAGACATGGAGGAACAGAGGTCAGATGTCAGACAGTCAGGCATTATTGGTGGGATGGGCCATGGGTTGCTGAAAAGCCAAACGGTTTGAAGCCGCTTTCCTGCTTTGGAAATGTTGCCTGGATGTTGCATTTTAAATTCTAATATTTTAAATGTTAACAAACTTCACTTTCAGTAGCTCCATAATGCAATGCAATTTAAAAAAAAAAAAATGTAACACTACATATCAAAATATATAGGTAAGAGCAAATTGTCAAGCACTTATTACTGCTCTAATATGGAGAGAAATCAGAATTATGTGGCTTTGCTAATTTTAGGCTTCCTTCTGTGTATGAATGAAGATTTTCTGTCTTAAAACATTTGCATTCCATCCCCCTTCTTAAAGTAATTTTCAATTTTGCTGGATACAGCACAACTGCATCCACTCTTTCAGCTGCAACGGGTTGTTGAAATTGAGCTATTGCCCAGCACCTGCTCTTAGTCAGACAGCTCAAATCAGAGGTTAGGGGAAAAAATAAAGATTTTATGTAATTGTAATGCAAGTCTCCTTTCAGCTTTGCTGCAGTCAGTGTTCAATTATGTTCTGTAACAATCTCCATTACTAGAGCCAGTGTTTTTCTGTTCCTCCCTGCATGTATTAACTCTCTTGTTCACACGTGATAGCCTTCTTAGCAAAGCAGAGGAGTCTTAAGAGACATTTGCCCATAAATTTAATGAGCCTACATCTTTTTCTTTGCCTGCTGAGGATCCTAGTGTTCAAGTGTATCTTCATTTTGAATGCTCCAAAGGAAGATAACTGATATAATGTAACTTACTTCTCACTGAAGGCCTAATAGGTCAAAATTAACCTAAAATTTCACCTAGTCTACTGAATACAAAACACAGAGCAGGTAACAAAGAAAGGGCTCCCCATGTAATTTTCTTTTTTCCTGGATGTATGCTATTTTTACAAGCTCAGGATCCTACTCATTCAGAATTTTTATTAGTTCACTCTGTAGCCCAGGTGTTTAAGGCTTCATCAGAAACAGGAACCAAGGCTCTACATCTGTAGGAGCAAAGTAAGGAAGAGTTATCTAGCAAGGATCAACAGCAAATGGGAAGGAAGTAGCTGGTGTGAACAGCTATGGGGAATCTGGGAGGGGAGGCCTTGCTTTTGAAGTAGAAGGGAGCAATCCCTAACATAGAGGCCAGAGGGTGAACAACACAGAAATTTGGGGTCTGGGACTTGGGGAGATGAAAATCCAGAGCAGGAAGGATTGGAGATGATTAGAGGGAGGATTTGAAAAGCCTAGGGCAGAAGAGGTTTTATTATAAAATAAACACATTATCATAAATTGACCTTTCCTAGAAAGGACATGGATAGCATGGAAAAGTTTGTGCCTAAAGATCAACCTTTTAGACAAGTGGAGATGATAGAAAACAGAAGGTTGCAGGCTCCTGAATTTTTTTTTAGGAGTCTTAAGCATTTCTCTCCTCCATCCCCCATTAAAGCTCCGGTCACATGGCTGACTCCCAGTTTTCAGCAAAGGCAAAAAAATTCCAGCTGTCATGGCAGCAGAGAAAACCTTGAAAATTCAAACCCTAAAAACTGAGGCATAATATAATACAAAACATCACCACTTGTTTTTTATAAAACTGATGATCTGAATGTAGTTTGTCTTATAGTTTTTAATATAAGAAGTAACATGAGTGTAAACCCAGCAGTTGTTTTCTAAGCACTGACAGCAGCCAGAGATCCAAAAAAAGATTCCCAGCGGATACCATAATCATCATCACCACATAACAAATGGCCCACTGAAATTACGGGTAGCACATCTGCAGATGTCCTATCTTCACATATTCTGTATTCTACAGCCCCTTTTCCATGATGCAGAAGCAGGCTTACAGCTCACTTACCAGCACAGTAGTGGCTGCTCCATTAAGAGCATAGTCAGAGCTGGGAAAGGTTCAGGCCACACACAAGGACACACTAAGTCCTCAGTTCTGCCACAGATAAACCACCCCTGAGAGCCCTATACCACATGAAGACTTCTGTATGAGGCTTCAGACTCCAGCTCAACTATCCATGCCCAATGCTTTGGAATATATTGCTAAAAACTACATAAAGATTTAGGTTTTGTTCCCGGTGTTTTTCCTTGCTTTACCATTTTTCGGTGCAATCTGATACTGAACTGTGACACTGATTTTCCTACCCACTATATGCAAGAGCAAACAAATAAGAAAGATTCAAGCTGGAATTTTTCCAGGCATATTCAGAATAATTATTCCAAATAACTCTCCTTATCTTTATCCTTGTGGATTTGAACACATCCTTGAGAAATCTGTCCCTCATTCCATATTCATCAGAATAGAGGACAAAACAGCTAAAATTAGCATACTCAAACCAAGTCTATAACCTTGCAGAGATACCTACTCTACATATAATAACTTACCACTTTTTATTGATGCTACAACCGCCATTCATTTCCAACTTCCACTTTCCCAATGTAGTACATCAGAAACAAATGGCAGATATGCCAGATCAGTCAGAAGCGCTGCCGTAGCTGCCAACAAATCCTTTGGCTGATTCCACCATTTCATAATCGTGTTAAATTTCAGTGCAGAGTCTCATCCAAAAAGCCTTCACATCCATGTCTCAGTCCCTACCACAAAAGAGCAAGATCAGAAGACCGGCAACTATAATGTTGTTATCAACAGTGATAGAGAAAGCATTCAGATTCATATTTCTGTGCTAATAGACTCACTTTGAAGAAAAGAAACAAAAGGCAATTTTGGGGGATGCAGCCCTTGGTTCTTGCAGTTTTCAAAGCTCTCCAGACATATCACTAAATGCTCATAGTCAGTGCTGAAAGAATCTATACAAATTAAGAGCCATGTGAACTCTGAATATCCACCCATTTTCAAAGTATTTCTGATGCTGTTTTATCGTATTGTTTCTTTTTAGCAACATCAGATTTAAAAAGGAACTGATGATATGGTTTGTTTTTAAGCAATTTCTTACATAAAGATCTACTGATTCCTTTCTTCAACATTAATGCCCTCCTGAGAAACATTGCAGACTCCGAGGAAAGCTACATGAGTACCTCAGTAACCTTTATTAGGCAGCACATTCAAGATACAGGTTGTAACCCGCTCAACTCAGAACACAGCCTGAATCTTTTAATTTGAAATGCAAATATGAATATTAGTGGGTTCAGCCCCACCAAAATCACTTTTTCACAGGTATGTGTTGTGAAGGAGACAACAAAGTGAGTAGTTCAGCACCCTACAGATTCACAAACTGTTTATCAGTCTAAAAGACCAGATGACCTTGGTTTAATCCTCATTGCAAAGCCCTGCCTTACCTTGCTGCTGCTGCTGCTGCTGTTCCTGGCCGCTCCTGCTGGAGCCACAATGCTATCACTGCTTTCTGGAGCCTGATGAACTGTGAGCTGCACATGCTGTTTATCTGCCGCTTTGTGACCACTGCCTAAAGGAACGTGACTTCAAGTTTCAGGGTCCTGCAGCTGACAGGGCAACTTATCCTGCTTACCCTAGATAAGGGGCACTTCCCACTCACAGGAACCTTGCTATATTTGATAAAGAAACGAAATGTGTGAATAAAGGACTGCTCTATTTCTCTTTAGCTGGTAAATACAGGATTTAACCTAATCAACACTTCTCTGGGGGAAGGACCTCATCCTGTGCTGTGGTTTTTGGTGTTTTGCTTTGTGTTGTTTTCTCTTAAGCCTGCGGGGTTTCTTTCCCCCCTCCCTCTTCTTCATGTATTCAAGATGAGAGAAGCTTCAGTGAGCACAGTTACCGGTATTCCAATTTATTCAGCAGCAACCCCTGTGGACTGCTAACAGCAGAATGCAATTCTGCTTGGATTATAAGGTGTAGATAAGTATTTCCATCCTTAATCTATCACTGTCAATGCAGGTAAGGGACGGACTTTTACCTACAAGAAATCAGGCAGAGGAAAAAAAAAAATGTGTGGGGCAAAAGGACAGCTGAAATAAAGAGTGGACACAAGTCCATTAGGAGCTGTATGCACAACTGCATGCAGAGGTAAGCAGGAAACAAGGGAATGGGACAAAGGACCAGGGTGCTAGTAGAAAAGTTGCAAACAGGAGGAATGAGACAGCCAGGTTCTAAGCAGAATTTCCCAGTAGCAATGAGAATTCCACCTCCAACATAATCTATGTTGTCTATTATACTGACCCCAGTATAAAATGGTAGAGATGTTTCAGACCTCAGTAAATGTTGATGGACACTGCTTTACATTTATATTACAGCCACGATCAATAAATCTCAAGTACATCATAATGAAGTTTCAAAGCCTTTGCGTACAAACCTGTCAGTAAACTGGGACAATATTACAAATAGACAACAAAGGATAACACAAAGGTTGGAAAAATGGAACAGAATCACAGAATTACAGAATCATAGGGGTTGGAAGGGACCTCTGGAGATCATCTAGTCCAACCTCCCTGCTAAAGCAGGTTCCCTAGAGTAGATAACAGAAGACCAGTAGATTGCAGAAAACCCACCCCCAGGTGGGTTTTGAGTATCTCCAGAGAAGGAGACTCCATAACCAATCTGGGCAGCCTGTTCCAGTGCTCTGTCACTCTCACAGTAAAGAAATTTTCCTTCATGTTTGTATGGAACTTCCCGTATTCCAGTTTGTGCCCATTTCCCCTGTCACTGGGCACCACTTAAAAGATTCTGGCACCATCCCCTTGACACCCACCCATTAGGTATTTATAACCATTGATAAGATCCCTTCTCAGTGTTCTCTTCTCCAGGCTCAACAGCCCCAGGTCTCAGCCCTTCCTCATAAGGGAGATGCTCCAGGCCCCCATTATCTTCGTGGCCCTCCACTGGACTCTCTCCAGCAGTTCCCTGTGTTTCTTGAACTGATGAACCCAGAACTGGACACAGGGCTCTAGATATGGCCCCATGAGGGCAGAGCAGAGGGGAGGATTACCTACCTCAACCTGCTGGCCACGCTCTTTTTAATGCATCCCAGGACATCATCAGCCTTCCTGGCCACAGGGGCACGCTGGTGGCTCACAGCCAATCTGTTGCCCAGCAGGACACCCAGGTCCTTCGCTGCAGAGCTCCTCTCCAGCAGGTCAGCCCCTAACCTGTACTGATGCCTGCGGTTATTCCTCCCCAGGTGTAGAACTCTGCACTTGCCTTTGCTGAACCTCATCAGGTTCCTCTCCACCCAGCTCTCCAGCCTGTCCAGTTCTCACTGAATGGCAGCACGGCCTTCTGGTGTGTCAGCCACTCCTCTCAGCTTTAGATCATCAGCAAACTTGGTGAGGGCGGACTCTATCCCTTCATCCAGGTCACTCATGAAGCTGTTCACTGGACTCAGGACCAATCCCTGGGGAACACCACCAGCTACAGGCCTCCAACTGGACTCTGTGCTGCTGATCACAGCCCTCTGAGCCCTCAGTTCTCAATCCACCACTTCTCAAACAACACAGTAACTAGTGAATGCCCTGCAGGTCAGAGCAGGTGGCAGAAAAGATGGAAATGGAGGTAAACCATTTAGACGTATGTGACAGAGAACGTTGATAACTGCACGTCTTTTCTGTGATGGAGGATTCAGGGATGGACAAATAAACAGTGAAGGCAATAATCAGACCTGGGGTTGTTTTGCTGTTAAAGGAACCCCCAGTACTGACCCCATCACCACACTTCTACAGAGTCAGCATCAACAACTGCCAGCACAGGCTGGAGAACTCCTTGCCACGCTCTGATCACAGAAACAACTGTTTTTATTTGCACACAGCAGAATGCTCTGATTTTCCTCCAGGTACTTATTGTCCGATTAGATGTCTGGCAAATATGCTGGAGTCCCAAACATGTAAAATGGGTAACTTGTGACAGAAGAAAAAAAGTTGCCTTCTTCACCAACATGAGGTCAAAAAACAAACAATATTGAAAAATATAAATATTTTCAACCAACTCTACTCTTTGAGTATCTACTCCTGTCAATGAACTGCAGGTGCGTTACCGATTGTTCTTTTCCTCACAAGCATTGTTTGCTATCAGTAACACACAGACAGCACAGGATCTTTCAAAAAGATTGGAATGGGGTAGAAGGAAGTTTCACAGATGGCTTTTTCAGCTCTAACCCCACAATAGACATTTGGCTTCCACGGCTTAAGGGAGATA
Source organism: Penelope pileata (assembly GCA_013396635.1). NCBI lineage: Eukaryota > Metazoa > Chordata > Aves > Galliformes > Cracidae > Penelope > Penelope pileata. Next base: position 791,906 of record WBMW01002985.1, read on the forward strand.
GAAAACCAGTTTAAAAATTAAGAGGTGAAAATGGTTTAAGAGCAGTCAGGAGAGATGTTGCTAACATTATTTCACAACAAGCAGCACACGCAGCCGCCCCGCACCTCAGCGAGCCCCTCCCGCCCGCCGCTAACGGCACTAACGGCCACCAGGGGCACGAGGTCGCCGGGCGCTATGCGCACGCGCAAAGCAGCCCGGGACACGCGAGCCACGGCCGGCGGAGCGTCCGGTCAGGCGCATGCGCAGGAAGGGGGCCCGCCAGCCATGCGAGTGAGGCTACTCCTCCCTGGAAGATCCCATTCCTTGGGAAAGGGGGGGAGGCAGGAAATTGAGGCCTCTCTCCATCACTATTACTTGTCTTTTTTCTCCTTAGTGCTTCTAAACCGCTAACCTATAGTCTTTTGCCCGTTACTTTATTATTTTCTGCGCATTTCCAAGTGTGTTAATTTCGTCGACGTGGTACTGCCCCCTGTGCTCTACCCAATAACAAGCCGGCCCCTGTTTACGCAGCTAGTTGCTGGGCAGACACCGCCCCGTCCCTGCCAGCCGTACCACAGCGGTACCGCCCGCTGAGTGCTCTGCCACACGAAGGGGCGGGGAGGCGGGTTTGAGTGACAGGACGCTCGGAAGGCGGGGAAAAGCACGAAAACCAATCGTAACTCGTGTTAGCCTTGATGGGCAGAGCTCACAGCCAACCGGATTGGGCCTCCTGGAGGGAGGCGGGGCGCCCCGTTGCTAGGGCCGCGCTGTTGCTAGGGCCGCGGCAGAGCGCGGTGGCGGCGGCTGCTGCCCTCCCACCCTGCTGCCGCCTTCCCCGGGTCGGGGCGATGGTGAAGCTCGCCGCCAAGTGCCTGCTGGCAGGTAGGCGCCCCGTCTGCTCCGCTGGGACTGCCCGGCCCCCTCAGCGAGGCGGAAGCCCCGGGAGGCGGGTGGTCGTGGTGGGCCCTGCGGCCTCGCGGCCCTGCTCAGGGCCGCCAGAGGTGAGGGGAGGAGGTGGGCAGCACCCGGGTGGGAGTGCTGCTTGTCACTGCGGCCGGATCGGCTGAGGAAGGGCAGGGCCCGAGCCAAACGGGTGTGGGACGGGGGCCTAAGGGTGGGGAAAGAGAAAAGCGTGGGCAGCTGAGGCCTCGCGCGGGGGATCCCTGTATTCTGGGTGAGAAATGGGGGTGCTGGGGGGTGTGATGCAAAGGCGGGGCCCCGGAAAAGGGAGGAGAAAGCGTGCACGCCCCTCCCAGGCCACTTTTTCCCCGACCAAACTGGAGGTTAAGGTGAGAGAAGAGGGAGGTGAAGCCACGGATTTATTTAGTCAGGGTAGGTTGTGGAGATGCTGGGAGTACATGCAGCTGCCTGAACACGGCAGGAAGGAAACTTTGCCTTTTTCTGACTCTCTTCATGGAACCTCTGTGCAGTATCAGCCAGAAGCACAAAACAAGCATTGTGTGTTGACAACCCTCAGGTTTAACTCTTTGCTCCTGTCTGGTCAAACCACAACAGCTCCAAACCTGTTTTCTTTCATCCAAAATAAAACTTTTCTGTGTTTTTTGTTGTTGTTTTTTCCTCAGAGGCAGGTAACCATCAGCTTGCACAAAGCCAGGTGTAAGCTTTGGTAAATGCAGAAGAGTGATTCTCCCTGGTGCCCCTGTTGGCAGTTCCTGTGGGCAGCATGAGTATCTTTCTTGTCTGTTAGATTTGAAACTGGCACAAGGTTTCCAATTTGAAATTTCCAGGTCCCAGATATATAGGCTTTGTTGTTTAATGTTACCAAAGGCCACGATGCTCCTGAACTCACACAGGTTTTCTTTGCACGACTCAGTTATGTGCTTAATCCTAACTGGGCTTGAAGCTGCTCATTCAATTCTGTTCACAATGCACCCAACAGAGAGGCCGCGTTCCATACATAGTGCTCCTTAGTACTGAGACAGTATCCATATAGCATTGAAAATAATAAATTAATGCAGCACACCAAGCAAAATAACTTCTTTCTTCCAGAAAGGACAACTATGTTGAAAGGGATATAAGAGATGAGGAACCACAGCAACGTATAGGGAATGAGAGGATACAATTACATCGGTAGAAGCAAAAACATCTGAGGTGGATCAAGAAACTCTTGTGTACTTAAGGAAATGATTCTGAAGAATAGAATGGCCCACGGTATTGGGAGCTGCACCAAGGTCAAGGAGAACAACAGAGGGGAAAGGGCTTTTATTAGCAGAAGAGGGGATATTAACTTGACAATAGAAAGTGACTGGTGTGTTATCTCGAGGGTAATTTACAGATACAGCCGAAGATATTGTTGTTTGAGCTTACTGTGGAGACCGAGTTTTCTTTGTAAAAAGATGCTTGTCAGTAGTAGGTATTTTAGAGACCTGCTACAGTTTCTGGCAGAATAACAGAGATATGGATGGAAAGAATTCTGTGGGATGAGATACTTGCAGATGAGACCAAACAAAATGAAAAGGGCAAGGAAACTTATTTTGAGAAAGAAAGGAGCGTAATGATGTAATGGGCTGAGAGAATGGCAAAGAGAAGAAACAGCTGGGGCTGTCAAATAAAAGAAAAGCAACTCGTTAGGTAAGAATTTGCAGTGGATGATGAAAATAAAAGAAGCCTGCGCGGTTTGGAGCAGTGTCTGCTTCTCTACCTCGTTTTACAAAGGCAGATCTAATTATCTATTGAAATACAGAATAGCTTCCACCCAGAACAGAGTGTTGTCTTCAGCACAAGCTTGAACTGATCAGGGAACAAACAAGCTGATTTACCAGATTTTCCTGTCTAAATATTATGAGCCCAACTCAGCTCAAAGTAAGCAAGCACACAAAAAATGTTTAAACAAGAACTGCATTTGGTTAAATGCATCTCGGAGCAATCATCACTATCTAAAATGCTCTTCCTTCTCTGCAATATCGTGTGAGAAGATAGCTTTCCCAATCTCCTTCAAAACACCATCTAGGAAGCTCTAATAGGGTCAAAAATATACTCCTTTCTGGGTTTGTTTATCAATGATATAACATAGGTAAGCCTGGAATACAAGTGTTCTGTCGTGAATGTTTCTTTCAGGGTAAAACTAGAACACTGAGGTAGTTGATTCCTGGTTTCTGTCCCTTTGGACTATCCAGGCTTGTGAAAGGATCTGTGAAGAGAGGATAAGCTCTCTGGGAACATTTAACTCTTTGTTTTGCAAAGATGATGATCTGTTTCATAGAATGATTTGGGCATATATGAATTCTGCAGTTCTCTGCCGTCGCTTTGGGTCTTGCAGAATATTGTTACAGTGAGCCAAATAAGGGCAGAAATTTGCCCAAAGTGTTAGCAAACCACACCAGTAAGCCTTTGTTCTAGAGGAGCAAAAACTAAAGCCCTTTAGTTTGCCTTCCATACAGGGATGAATCAGCAGGCTCTTTCTCTCCAGCCAAGTGACATTTGCTTCTGTTATGCCCAGGATGCAACTAATGAGCCACCAGCAGCATTTGAGTCAGCAAGAGTTGCTCACTTAGCAGGGTCAGCAAGAAGAGTTCATCGAGGAACGTTACCAGATTAAGCAGCTTTGTAGTCTATAAAAGACCTGTCTCTCCACCAAACTCAGTCTATAACAAGGATTTGAATTTGCAGAAAACAGCCTATGCAGCCCAGTCTCTCGTATCCTGTTGTCTTTTTCTCTGTGACACCATACCTGGAAAATTTAAGTTCTTAGGTAAAGGCTGTATGGTTGATTCCTAAGCACAAATTATAGAGCAAACAGTGGTTCAACCCTGCTCTGGAAACCTTGTACTATCATTCATAGAGCAGAAACCTGATTTCAGCATCAATATGCATGATAGCAATATTTATTTCATCACATAGGTAGTATGTTGTAGATTATTTTGTGCTTCTTGTGACAGTTATCTTGCCTGTGTTCAAAGTTGCAGCATTCAAAGTCTTATGGCACAAGATAGGAACAGAACTGAGGGAAAACAAGACTCTCTAAGATAAAGCGTATTTTTTTTTTAATCTTTGATTTCGCAGGTGATCCAGCTGTGGGAAAGAGTGCTTTAGCCCAGATGTTCCGCAATGATGGGGCTCATTTTCAAAAGAACTATACACTGGTAGGTGTAAATGACATGACAGGCATGATCTGCTATCTAACAACTTTTCTGTGACATGAAAGAAATAAGAAGGTGTAGAACAAAACAATATGATTTGTTGAGGTATTTCAGGTAGGTCTTACAGTTTTCCTTCTCTTGCGCCTTAGATTCTGAAGAGAAATGGTTTAATGTTCTGCAAGTTTTTACATTATGTGGGTGCTGGTTTTGAAACAATGGAGAGTAAATTAGTTAATTTTTATAATTTTCCCTCTGAAACACTATTTTCACAAGCTTTTGTGGTATGAGAGATCTTCTCCCTTTAGGGAATGCTCTATGAGAAAGCATCGCTGAAGGAGAAAGCTCTTAATTCCAACTATTAAGTGTGCATGTGGACAGTGTGCTTATCACTATGCAAACATGAAGATATGCTGCATGGTCCCAAGATAATTATAATCTACAGAAACTGTTCCCAGATGAAGAGGATACAGTTTGCAGTCTTTCAGTGAGAGAATCAATGGTGATGACTAATCAGAAGCAGGATAAAAATAAAAGTAAATATAAGTAAAGTGAAAAAAAAGAAAATATGAGTGTGGGGGAAAAAAACCACTAAAATATGTTTATTCATTGAAATAAGGATGGAAACCAGAAGTTAAGGATGGAAATAGAACAAACAAACAAGCTACAAAGCAGAATGAGATAAAAGGTGGAAGAGGCACAAATAACCTCAGTCCCATATGTTAGCTGATCACAAGGTTGGTGCAAAATGTTCCAAGGCATGCTTTAGAGCAGCAGTGTGACAGCGAATGTAGCCCCACAGATTTCAGCTAATGCCCTAGTATACAAACAAAGCTCTGAACACTGGTACTCCATCTTTTTTTTTTTCCTCTCCATTTGAGCAAATCTACGCAGCTGTGATATGTAAGTAGGACTATGTTACCAAAGCTACGAGGAGCATTGCTGAGTTCCCAGCAGCCTGTTTGATGGGACTGTAATGATTTGCAAAAATTGCCTCAATCTGATGCATAGTTGGTATGCAGTTGGACAGGCTCTTAAAAACTCTTCTGAGCCTTGTTTTCCTGATTCTTCTTGACAGACAACGGGCATTGAACTGTTGGTGAAGGCTGTATCAGTTCCAGAGACAAGTGATAGTGTGGTGAGTATTTCTGTGACATAAATTGGGTCAGAAAGAGACATCTGGAGCTCAAGCCTCACTTTCCATCTCATTCTGATAGAAGACCGCACTGCGTGTTCATAAGGCCATTAAGTTGCATTAAGGAAATGAGGCTGGTCGTGTACAATTGCTGATACTCCAGGGTTAGTTTAATCTTAAAATATGTTTTACATAGTTGTGTCCAACAGGACATCTTAAACCAAAGTTGTTGCAAGCACTGTTAGCTTTCTGTTCTGTCTCTTAGGACACTCAGGTTTAGTTCATGTTTCTTAGAACTATGGAAGAGGAACCTTACCAGTTCTTTTTCCTTTGTACGCTACACTCCCACTACTGTTATGTGGACATGTGTGTCATTTTATACAAAGAGAGCAGATTAGCTTCTTACTGTCTCACCCCACATACTCTGTTTCCACTAGGGGCAGAAACCAGGCCTCTGGCCCTCAAGGTAACCCTTTTATCATTCACACATGAAAAATATCCATTTCTATTCTCTTAGCATTTGAACTTGGGGTATGCACAGTGCAGGGAGCTTGTCTCTTAGGGACATGAGACTGCTGTACTGAACAAAATGCAGGGATGACAAATTCCAGTATTTACTTTCAAAACCTTTTTCTACACTGCAGTATTCCTGGCAAGAGCCTTCTTTCTGCTTCTGCTTTCAGGAATTCTTCATTTTTGACTCTGCAGGAAAAGATCTATTTTGTGAGATGCTGGAGAAACTGGTAAGTGTTATGTAACAGTCCTCTTCTTCCAAAGGAGTGCTTTTGCTTTGAAGATCTGAACTCCCCAGTCTGACAGATATAGCAAACTTTGTCTTTAGCGTAAATGGGAGCAATTACCTCAGTTGCCAGTGCTTCCTGTTCTATCTCTGAAAGTTGTAGAAGTGCTAGGAGAAATACTTTTGAGAGGAAGGAAGCTAGATAATCCTTCAGTTTTCTTACAAAAGAAGTAAGGATGTTCTACTGAGAATAGCTGTGTGCTGTTGGTTAAAATTATTTTTACTCCTCAGAAAAACATCCATTTTGCTGCTTCTCCAGCAGTGAGGTTTTTTGTGTTATAGTGATATCTTGATGCAACAGGACACATTTTTGTCCTTGAGCATAATACTGCCCTTGATTTTTATTTTTTTTTTTAATTTATTTTTCCTTCGCTCATTCCTGTCTTTACTGGTACAGTTCTCCATTGTGCTATCTCATTTGAAAGGTAGGGATCAGCTAATTGATTGGAAGTTTCGTAGGACAGCTAAGACAACCTAATTCCCTCATCTACAAGAGGCAGTTCCACTGTTGCCCTTGCACCAGGTCTAATTTGCAAGGGACCCCTTTGGAAGCTGACTCAGCTTCTCAAACTGGCAGAAAACCTTTCTACTTTTTTCTCTAGGATTAATTTTGTGCTGATTGAGCATGAAGAATCAGCTTCCCCAGGGATAAGATGAGTGCCAGAGCTGGTACAAAGAAAGGAGCAGGACCATAAAGATAGGAATGAGGAAGGAAAGCAAGACCATCTCTCTCAGTGCCAGCTATCCATTTAATCAACTCAACAGAGATGTGAAGCCTCAGCCTGGGTGTAGGTTTCCTGTATATTAGGCTTTTTATTTTTATCTTAGCATCTGTTTTTGCCATGCAGATGCAGACTGGCTGTTGACCACATCAGTTTCATTAGAGCTGACAATGTTCCTTTCTTGCTGTGCAGTGGGAGCAACCAAATGTCCTGTGCCTTGTGTATGATGTCACTAATGAGCAATCTTTCAACAACTGTGCCAAGTGGCTGGAAAAGCTGAGGGCTCAAGCAGTTGGAATGCACATCCCAGGTAAGAAATGGGTGATATTCCTGCTATCTGCTCCCCTCTTGTATGGCAGCAGTTGCTCCTGTTGAGTTGTGGCATAGAGAATTTGTTTTAAGACAGGCGCAGGCATGGCTTCCTCCAATTCACAACACAGATAAGATATGAATATATTTCAGCTCATTCTTTTGTGGAACCTTTTCTAGATAGCTGTAGAATGTTATACCTGCCCCCAACTTTTTCAGATACTTCTACAAATGTTCCAACATTTATTGCTAATAAATAATCATTTCTGAGTTGTTGTTTTCCCTTCGTTTCTTTTTCTTTTTTATTTTCTGTAGGTGTCTTAGTGGGAAATAAAACAGATCTGGTTGGTCGTCGAGTTGTAGAACAGAAACAAGCACAGGAGTGGGCTGACAAACATGGCCTGGAATACTGTGAGGTGTCAGTGGTGAGTATCTGCTCCTTTCAATATCTGTGGAAGTGTGTGTTTGTAAAGTTGTCTTCTCTTTCAGGTGAGGAAAAATAACTGGGGGCTCAATTCCACTTATTTGTCCTCTAACTTGCCCTCAGTTCTAGTCGAGCTTTTGTGAAGCTGTTAGAACAGGAACAGTAAAATGCTCATTTCATCTGTCATTCACAATTTTCTTATTTCTTTACAGAAGGAGATGAAAAATTTTGAGGCCCCTTTCAACATCCTGGCAAAGTCATTCCACCAACTGTACAAAGAAAAAGTGGAAACCTTTCACTCACTAGCTTGAGTGCTGTGACTGGGACTACTTAACTTCTGAGCTTCTTCTAGTGCCCAGAATCCTACGGATTGGAATGCAGAGAGAAAAAAGATGAGATTTTTGCTCCTTCCTGATCATCTTCTGGTAATTCAAAATAAACTAGAAATAGGCAAGTGGAAAGACATTCTTTTGGAATTGCTGCCTCAGCGTTCCTTTCATGTCCTCTAACTTGGTTCTCTGCTCACTGAAAGTCTGTTAGGTTGGAAGAGACAAGGAGTAAAAGGGGGAGGGCAGAATGGAAATTGCCAGCTTTTTGCTTTGGTAGCGCGTTGGTAGCGCGTTGTTTCATGTCTAAACAGAATTCCTGCTGCTACAAACAAGGATGTAGAGGTTTGGAGAAGGAGAGAGGAAGCTGACAGGCTATTTTTCAACTTCACCCAGTCTTGATACCTATGTTGCAGGGCAGGGCTGATTCAGCCCTAGCACTTGGAAAGCATTTTCAGTAGGAAGCCTATGGCCTAAAATGGATACATGGAGTCTTAGATGTATGGAGATTGAGTAGGTGTGTTTCTGGGAGTGCCCAGAGTTTGAGGCTTATTTTAACAGTGTTATCCATATCAGCTCTAGGATTGATATACTGATGACTAATACCTCTTTCTACCGCCTAGAATCTGGTTCTTTTCTTCAATGAGGCTCACTTTTACTGCCTTCCATCCGTACCACTGTCACTTGGTAATGCAGTGCCCTCTGCTGGCCCCAGGTCACAAAATTTCTGAAGAAACCTGCCTCTGTTGAAGGAAGCAGAACTTTCTACAGTCTTACCCAAATTGGCTTATCTGTAAAATGGGGTCATGTAGTAAGAATACCTCTTTCATTCCAGGGACAAGTCTGAAACTTAAATTATCTTTCCTTCTTCATGCATTTGTTATTTCATGTGTTTTTGTGTCATTTTTCATTTTGTCAGCTGAACTTGGCAACATCATGTTCTCATTAGATTCAGTTCTCAGTCTCTTACTAGAATCAGTCTTCCTTGTTGTTGAACTTTCCCTGCCTATCCTTGAATTTTGGAATAGTGGCTATGATTCTGATTTCAACAGTGGAATCAGGACTCAAGAAGTGAAAGACAACCTGGCTAAGTTACTCTGATTCAGCCATGTCCAGCAGGAAGTTTTGTATCAGACAGGGCAAAACCCTAGAAAGAACACTCTTGTGTGTGAGGCATTGATATTACATATGTAAGAATTGCTAATATTTGTTAATGTAGTGTGTGTAAGCATTCATGGTTATATACTGCCTTGCAGCCTGACCTTAAAGCTGAAGAGTTCAAAACTGTAACCTTTCTCTTCCAGAGTTGTCTCAGCCTTTTGTGGGCAAGGGAGGCTGATTTTTGAGGAGAATAAACACTGAGGGATTTTTCAGACAGGCTTTTCAGGAATCTATGTTTCAAGACTTTTATATGTATACTTTATAACCATTTTCTGTGCCCAGTGCTAGGAATATGACTGCAGATGTTGTAGCAGAGTTTATGAAACACTTCAAGAATCTGGAATAGCAGCTGGACTCATTTCACTGGCAACACTGTGCTAATGGTGGGAATTAGCAAGAGAGCATGAATACAAGCTAAAGGGGTTTAGCAGGCACTGAGCCCACTAGAAGAGAAACTAATTAGGTTTGTTTGTTTGTTTTTTCACAAAGCCACTTGGGAAAAAAAAGTGACAGAACTAGCTGGGAGAGCTCTTACTTCCTCCAAAAAAATGACTCCTCATCCGTGGGCTTAGTGTCACAAGACAACTCACCCTTTTTGACTTGGATTGACTTTCTTATCTTACATGGGTTGCCTTGTTAATTCTGGGGGTGTCTGTTGATTTACATGGGTAAATCTGGGGGCGTCTGTTGGTTTAGAGTTTTGCCTGCAGATGCTAGTGCCTCTGACTATTAGGAATAAAAGTTATTTTGGATGCTGTGCTGATATGAGGAAGGCAGCTCATTTCCCCCTAGTTCTGTTGATGATGTGATTGCAACACAAGACACATATTTTTTCATATTGAAAATAGCATGCCAGGTGTGTCTGCCACCTGTGACGTGGTGTATGGTGGGGATGAATGCCTTGGGAATGGCTGATGAAATGAATCCTGCATGGTCTTTAACCAGGGAGTTCAATCGTTCTGCACCAGAAAGACCTCCCATAACTTCAAATAAACAGTCTAAATGCACCAGTAAGATGAAGATTGGTGAACACTGTTTTATTAAATGAACAGAAAAGCTGGAGGATCTCATTAAGGGAGTGCTGGCAGTGGTGATTTGTGATTTATAGGGAAGCTGCTTTTGATAGGTTAGCGAAGAAAAATGCATCCCATGCAGGGAAAGATATATTGCCTGAGAGAGGAAATGTATAATCTAATTAGCTAGCAGTAGGGATTCACCCACTGCCCCTTTCCTTCTTTCCGCAGGCCAGGACTAGAATTAGAAAAGAGGTTGTGTCTAAAGCATGTAGCCCACCTTGCTTTTTACAGCACTGTTTCAAGCACTAATATAGATGTAATTTAATGTCCTTCCAAATGATCTGTTTGGCCATAACCATCTCTGTCATTCTGAATGCATTTTAAAAGCATAACATACTGTTCTTTTTAGCTAATATGCTGTATAAAAGCAGCATGATGCAGGTGATGCTGTTTTCCTAGTTTATTTGTGACCTTGCTTGTAGAGACTAGTAGTGAAGGATGAGCGGAGAGCATGGAAGTCAGATACAAACAGGCTGTGGAAAATAGTTCAATGTCTGTGTGAAGGAGTTTAGTGTAGTGAGTTTAGGGAGTTCAGGTAGCTAAGCAGGACAAGTAAAAGTCTGAAGCCGTTAGTAGGCTTCTCCTGCTGTGTTCAGTAACTGTCGTGGTCACATCCATAAAGTGAGGATGCTTATTTGCTGCTTACAGCCTTTGTGTCTCCCTGAATTACAGACACTGTGGAGGACAGTGGGAGGAAGGCAGAGAGCGTGTCTGCTGACCAGGCAGCTTGTTGTCTTCTTACAGCTCCCCTACTTTGTCCAGCTATGCAGTGCTGCAGGTGCTCTGCATGTATTTACAACCCAGAAGAACCCTAGTCCAACCAGAACTGAAGTTTCCTCTCCCTTCTTTTGAAGTAAGCAGGCTTTTAACCATCTGTGAGAGGTACATAGTTTTTTTTTACTTCTTGCTTTTTGACTAGGGAAAAAAATCTTTCCTCCTCAGAGTCCTTCTGTACCTTTCCTTTGGTCCTCATTTCTCATGTTTTTGTTCCATAGAAACCCTGTTGCCCTTGTGCCCTGCTTTACATGGTATGGTACGTTACCATCTGATTTTTAAAGCTTTGGAATTTCTTCATTGACTATTCCCAAGGCTATAGGACATTTTGTCTTGTGAGAGATGAATAGATGACTAAAAATTCTGCTTTTGTTTTTCTTCAAGTTGTCTCGGAAGAACAAACTATATGAAGCTGTCTGACATTCTGAAATTTTATTGAAAATTCATTTTTGTAAAGTTGCCGTATTAAAGATGCTTTCGTAGTTTTGTTTTGTCTTGCCAGACGTGCTCTATCATGGAGTGAAATGCAGAATGTAAAATTCCAGAAAGATTGGACTTTATTGTGGGATTTAATAAGAGTTTCAAAGTTGATCATACTGTGATAAGATCTGTTCAGTCTTAACAATGAAATGGTCACTGCTGTTCATAATAAAGCGTTACATATACTGAAAAGGGGCTGTCAGAACAGTTTCTTCTAGAGATTTGTTCATTGCAGAGACTTAAAACTAAAGAAAGGACATCTTTCAGAAAACTGATCTGATAAAGGACACCATTTGGTCCAGAATTATTTCTGATATAACTTCAGTGACTTAAAGGGCTGGATTTAGTCTCTTATGCCAATTGACTCCCCTGGGTAAGCTTCATTTCTTTACCTTCTATACATGTTGGACCGATCTGACCTGATAGCAAAAGACACATGATGTTGTTGAAAATGAAATACTGCCTTGGGGCAGAAGGATAAACTGTGGCCTCCTGAGGTCCTCCCAGCAATACTTTCTATAACCTAATAGAATTAAGTGGGAAAAGAAGTAGTGTGGAAAGCACAAAACAGGCTAAGTCATAAACTAGCAATTAAAGTGGGAGCTGGGCCGGGCTACAGCTGAAAACGTACAATCTATCCCAATTAAGAGCTGTATCTCAAGAGAAACCAGGAGCCTGACGCAGGTGCTGACAGCAGGGAAAACACTGCATTTCTGTTCCGCAGGCAGCAAACACTTTCTACTGGTGCTTACACAGATCCATGGGGGTCCTTACCCTGCTCAGGAGCGTGCTCTGCTTTTAATAATTACCGTATCTATGATGTTCAGGTGACAACTGCTTCCAGTTGTTGTCTCATCTGCCTGAATAAAGCCAGCAGTGTGGTGGCAGATCTCTGTTAGTAGGAGGAAGATATGCCTGTTCTTGGCACCATCCATTATGGGACCCCTCTCTCTCCATGCATTTTCAGTCTTTTTTTTTTTCCCATATTGTGTCCACTTCTTGATGGAGAATAGCCACCTCTGCTTGTATTTAGCAAGTAATTTTTCCATCTTGCAGATGGTACTCCGTGGTCCTGGGGCTAAGAGATTTCTAGGACCTTCTGCAGCAGAGGTGGATTCTGAGCAGGAGATATTCAAGGGCTGTGTTGGCCCCCGCAACGTCTCTCTTAGCCTGAGGGCACATCATCTCTCTGCTTCTCGCATCCTATTTTCTCTTCCTGCTGTCATCTTGCCTTGAGAACAATGTCTTCTGTGCCAGTTGCCCTTGGCTCTGTTGACCCGGAACAACAATGCTTGGGGGAGGGAGAAAGAAAAGAGCTCCTCAATCTCAAGTCCTTTCAGTACTCTTAGATGTTGTGACTCCCTGTTGAAGTCACCTGAGAGATGGGAATGTTGCTCAGTCTAGAGTGTGATTTCGTGGCAGAAGACCCCCAGCTGAGTCCTGGCAGCTTCGTTTTGGCTCTTCAGCATAGCTTTCCCACACACTGGCTGTTCTTTTTCTGACTTGGAGTTGTGGTTGGTTTTTAGGATGTTTTTTTTGTTTTTCTTTTTTTACCCCTCGGGGGTCTTTGATTCTCCTGTCATGGCTTCACATATTTCCTCCCCTAGAGCTGTTTGTCAAGAAAGTCTGAAATTGCTCTCTTTCCTGGTCTTTGAGATCAAATCCAAATTTGGCAATGTTTAAAAGGGAAATGTGACAGACCCTACATGTCAAGCTGGGGTCAGGCATGGGGTCAGTTTGAGTTTCCCTCCAGCCAGATATGCATCAGTTGGAGAAATGTGGAGCCTGTAATCTTTTTGCACAAGCGCTGGAAAAAATACATGCTGTGAGGACTTTTGTTAGGGACTATGAGCAGAATAGGTGTATAGGCAGAACTGGTGAGCTGCTGTGTCCTGAACACTGGAAATGCAGGAGGAGCAGGGGAATAAGAATGTGCAGGGAAGAGTGGAGTCTGCATTCCTTCACTAAGAGCTCAAGGGATTTGCAGAGGGAGAGTGGGAAGTATGGATGGAAAAAGGCTTTTCCTAGCTTGTAGAATTATGTATGGAAATAAAGTGAGAGGAAAATTTTTGCTTGGGCTGTTGAGGGAAAATGAGGATACAGGATAGTGCTGGATGACAACGCAGGTTGGAGAGCAGGTGGTAAGAATAAATAACTGAATGGACATTTTCAGGGCCAAGATCTCTGGGCCAGGGTTGGTTTGGGGAATTCAGAGCCATGATGAGGAAGGTCAATGGTAGCCATGAATTTAGGTTCAAGATGTAGGGCTTGCATTAAACAAAGACAGGGTGAATTTAGAGTCTGCATGACAGGGTTGATGCTGGAGTTCGATAGGGCGATAGTGAGAACCTGTAATGTTAAGCCCAGGAGTAGCGTGCAGAGATAAGCACAGCAAGCTGTGCTACTCTGAGGAGCATATTCAGGGAAGACCAGAAAAAATAAAGCAGGTAGACTACGGATGGACACTATTGGACCAAAAGGGTGGAAGAGTGTGAAAAAATGTTGGAAATTCAGATTAAGTGCAATTCTTCTGATGAGATTTCTAAGCAGAAGGAAATAACTAGTTCTGTAGTTTCTTTAGCCAGAAGCTGGATTGATACCCTTGCTTAAACCTCCTTTTTTTTTTTTTTTTTTTGGAGAGGAGGCTGAGACCAACACATAAACATACACATAATTGTGCTGCAGCATCCTGAACACATTATATCCATCCATTCAGAAAATGAAAAGAGAACCTGCTTAAATTGTTCATGACCCCTTAATACAGCAGAAGACCTCCCCAAAATACCAATATTAACCTCAAAAAATAGAGAAACGCAATGTGTATGTGGTCAATGTAAAGCAGATAGAAATCACCCTGTTCATGAATAGAACTAACTACAATAAAAATTGCTTTCAGTTCTGAATGGGAGGAATCTCTTTTCTATGTTGGTTTTCCTTCTTCGCTTTTGCTAATCTATTTTTGCTATGCTTGTGAAGCATCACTTACTCTTAGTCTAACAGTTGTGTGTGGCCAATGTGTACTATTTCTAGGTCTTTGGTTTCGTGATGTTGGATGGCTTCGGTGTGGGGACTGTGATACTGGAGGTGTTGGAATTCAGGTTGCAGTTGAAGCATCAGGCACAAAATCAGCTTGCAGAAGAGAGTGTCCAGGAAAGACAAATTGCAAGGTTAAGGTTATGCTTTTCAGGGCTTTTGTCAGCAGAGAGGTATAAGACTGCAAGGAATGGGAAAATGTTAGATGGGGTAGGAATACTTGTGGGTTTGGAAACAGGAGACAACTGTCATTTCTTGGAACTGAGTTAAATGCAGAGAAATGAATGCTGCAAGTCTCTGGGTGCAGGTGTCAGGGGAGGTAGTAGAAAAGGTAAAGGAGCTTTCTTGAACAGTGTCATGAAACTGGGAAAGGGCAGAAGGACGTTTCTGGTATGAGCACAGAGTAATGCAGCTTCTTTTTCTGTCCTCTCTTGTTTCTGCACCCACTCAGACCTGGGGATATTTCCTTTAAGTGGACTGACTCATTGCTATTGATGGCACTCCCAGCTAAGACTGCAAGTAGGGTGACATCCCTCTTCACCAAGACAGAAGTCATCATTGGATACCACTTGGTCCACAACTGTTTTGGCATCTGATTCCTCTATACTGTCCCTGCCTCTTGCCTCTTTCCTTTGAACAGCCCCTGCACATGGAGGTCTGATTGGTGCTTGTAGCCATACATCCCCACAACTCTGATGAGCTTCCCATGCTGATACCACCCCCTTAAGACTCCTTAGATCCTTGTGTGTACTTACCTTTGTGGGGTTATACCCTGATGTCAGGAAAAAGCACTGATCTTTCTATCCACTCCCACCTTCTCCTACCCCTCTCCTCTCCATCTGATGCGAGGGTAGAGCTTGTCCCTTGTTCAGCTGGCAAGTTCTGGCACAAAACTGGACTGGTGTGGGAGCGAGAGAGCTGTGCCCATGTTGGATGTGTGTCTCTTTGCGGGTGAGGGGCATCCGAGGCAGGCACCCTTTCCTCCTTTTATCAGACTGCTCTCATTTATTATACCATCTGTTTTCCCAGTGCCGGAGATGATGCTGGGGATATGTGACTTGGGGCACTCAGGCAGAAACTGGCCTGCACAAGGCCGGCCATGTGTTTGCCTCCTAGCAATGCAGCGGTCAGCAGCAAATTCTTTGCTGCCGCCTCCTCTCAGTATGGGAGAGAGCGAGCGTGGGCCTGGGTGTGTAGAAGACACAAAGAGATGAAATATGTGAAGGAGCGGGGGGAGGCAGGGGGGGGAGATGGACTGGGGTGCATGGATCAGCTAGAGAGAGCTTTGGGAAGGAAGGACAGACGGATGGGCAGAGAAGGCAAGAGAAATGGATTGTCAGGAGGGAAAGACAGAAGAACTGAGGTGGGGGGAGACAGGGAAATGGACTGGCAAAGGGATAGCAAGAGCAGGGCTGCGAAGGGAGGGTAGGCAGGTGGATTTGGCTGGTGTGTGGTGAAGAGAGAGATGGCTTGTCTGTGGGAGAGAGACGTGTGACAGCTAGGTACTACGGTGATAGGTAACTGGATAACTACAGAGACGGAGATAAAGCGATCGCTTGTGTGTGTGCGCGTGTGTTTGTATATGCCTGTGTGAGGGGGAGCTGAGTGAGTGACAGGGAAGGAGAACAGCCATGAGGAGAGAGATAAAGCAGAGCTATAAGAAGGAGCAAAAGAACAAAGCTAGAGATCAACTGTGGGAAAAAGAGAGATGTGGAAAGGCAAGGCAGCCCTCGGAGTGCAAACGAGAATGGAGGTTTGGTGGGGGGAGAGGAGGGAGGCTGTTATGAGAAGAAGGGAGACGACCAGTGCTAGCGCTTGTGTGTTTAGGGCTGAGGTTCTCTTACTGGGACCTGAGAGAAGATGCAGGGCAGAAATCTGAGCTCAGCTCTCTGGGACTAAAAAGAAGCATTTTCATGTACGCAGGGCTCACTGCTGGTGCGCAGAGACCCAGTGGACCTGAGAAAGTAAATGCCACTGTGCTAGTGCGGGGTGCTTCCTGCCAGCTGAACTGCAATGTACCTGAGCATCTGCAACCTGTGGACTGCCTATTTCCAGTGTAGCTGCTTGACTACTAGGAGCTGTTTAAGATAGCAGGTCAGACATTTATTTGTCATTTTCTTCTCCTTTTTCTTGCCCTTTTTCCTCACAGTGTACTCTCAATGGAAAAAGAAGACATGAAAAAAGTGCTCAAATTCACAGGCACCTTCTTAATTCTTCTGCCTCATGTCATAGATGCCACCTTGCTTTGCTGCCTGACTCTACCACCACCCTTCCCTTTGACCATTTATTTTCTCTTCTGTCCTTTGCTGTGTCTTTTTTCATCTCCTTCTTTATGTCTTCCTTCGACTTTCTATCATCTTAATTTTTCACTCTTCCCTGTAACTCCATCCCCCTTTCTCTATTGTGTTCTAGACTTCTAGGTTATGTGCCTCCCCTTGTTGTTTCAGCTTATTCCTTCAGATTGCCCTGTTCCTTTTCTTTTGCTCCTTTTAATCTCTCCCTGATTCCTCCATCTCCTTCTGTCTGTGCCTGTCTGCCTGCTTTCTCTCACTCACTGTCTGTCTCTTTTGAACTGGGTTGTGAATTCTGTTGGCATCAGAGTGGGACAAACTGTAAAACCGAGGTTCCCGGAGGGCCAGGTTGTGATCATTTTATTTTTACAATGTCCTTGGATGTATAAAGGTGTTTGTTTGAGGGGGAGGAGCAGTGCTTGTGCTCCATGTGGGAGAAGAGAGGGGAGCGCAGGCCAGAACGAATGAAGCTTAAAACTAATATAGGTCAGTTGCAGAAAAGAGTCCCAGTGGTCTGTGAAACAGAGAAATGGTTTGACGCTTCAAACTGGCTACTGGAAAGATGGCAACTGAACAGTTTTATCCAAATGACGCAAGCAACCTGGAAAATTGTCCTGTGAAAGAATGCAGGAGTGCTGAGCATGGGAGGAGAGCCAAGTTCTGCACAGGTCTCTGCTCATCTCCAGCTACCTCCTTAACCCAGAGAGTAACCAGCCTGAGATTGCCCTTTCCTGCCTCTGAGCTGTCTTCTCCTGTGCATGTCCCTCTGATCCTTACATGGAGTGGGGAGCATGGCTGAGATACAGCTCACCATGCCTCCTGCCAGACCTGCTCACCGGGTCAGAGCGAACAACAATGGAGCAAAGAGTTTAGTGAAACACCAGGGAAAACTGAAGCCCCAAACCCTTGGAGGTGTTTGGCCAGCCTCTGCTGAGTTTGGTGCTGCCAAGGAGCCCCACACAGCCAGCAGAGAAGCATCACCAGGGCTCTGAGCCTGGCCTGGTCAAGCTGGAAGAGCCAAGTGCTCTCCCTTGCACCGCTGGGAATTGATTTGCTCTGTGTGAGAGTCCTCGCTTGCCATGATTTGCCACAGACTGTAAACTCTGCTCTCAGACCATTCCCGGAAATTTTCACAAGTGGCTAGTAGCTGCAGTGAATGACTGAAAGTAGCATATCCTGGTGAGTAACTTTTTGATCCATTTCATTAAGAATTTTATTGTTATATGAGGTTAATCTGCAAAGATGACATCTAGATATCAAAAAAGACATCCCGATTTTCAGAGTCATTTGGAGCTTCTACTTCTCTGTAAAATCAATGTGAGATGCTGACTGCTCAACATAACTGAAAATCAGGACAGTTCTTCAATGTCTAAACATGGAGTTAGAAGCCTAAATATACGTATGTGTTTTGCTTTCTTTTTAAATTAGGCCCCCATTCCCAAGATGGAATGTCGCCTATCTGCAGCTTCTGTCCATGTATACTTTCCTGTGCATCACCATAGTGCTCTGGTCTAGCATCTGACTCTCTTAATCCAATGCATTTAACTTGATTCCTTTATAGGAATTTACTTTGTGGCTCCTAAACTATTTTAAAAATAATACAAAACCCAATCCTAGGAATTCGTATGATGGCTCTGTGGCCACAATATGCCATCTGGCTTTCACTGAAACAGTGTCTAAATTACATGTACATTTCATGAGGTGCCTCCCTGACTATGTGTAAAGAAACCCTCCTCACTTTAAAATTAGTCACCTATTATTGCTGATATCAGTGGGACCCAACGATTATGAATTTTCTAAGTTTCCCCACTCACTGAGCTCCTGATTAGGTGTTGGGACACATGCTTCTCTTGATTTGTCCCTCTGAAAAGTCAGAGAGACAGCATAACCTATCCTAGAGGCTAACCAATTTTCTTATTTTGCTTAGGATGTTCCTTCAAGAGTCTCTTTTAACCCTATTTTTTATTTTTACTGAGCATCAGAGAAATTAAAAGTTCAATATTCCTCTCTGGTACCCTATGTGACAGAAGAAGAGCTAGGGATGCCCTGCAGAAGACAGATGGTTATATAGCTAGTCTGCAGAAGGGTCACCTGTGTCATTACCACCAGACCTAGGAGTACAAATCTGCCCCATGCAGCAAGCCTCAGCAATGCCTCTGTGGCTATTGAGGACCAAATGGCAAAAGCTGGTGCTCAGGCTGGACTGTGGCTTTAAATGATAATACCAAATAGATAAGGCTACATGAGATCCTCTTCTCTGTCCTCACCTGCGCCCTTTACACTGGAAGAAAGTCTGATAGCAGGGAATATTGATCAAGGTCAACATGAAGCATCCTCGCTGTAGGCCTCACCTTTCCTCCAGCATTTATCACTGTGCTGATATTTCCAGGAAGCTTCCAAAAACCTTCAATTCAGAAAAAAGGAAACCAACAACTTCTTTTTCTCACCTTATTCTTTACAATTCTCTGATTACTTTTATGTTTACATGGAAACAGTTTTTTTTTTTCTTTTAAGAGTCAAACCACAGCTGCTTCTTATTTTCTCACTGGAGTTTTATAAATCTGTTTGTCAAGAAATTACGGCTTTTTTAACCCATAGATTCTGAGCAGGAGAGACCACCCTTGACCATGAGAGAGAGATCTAGTGTGAGTTCTGGTTATAGTTAATGGATAGATGGGCCAAGGATTTATTACAATCAAGACAGAGTTATTTGTGCCCATATTTCATGTAGTGCCAGTGAGATGCATTGCTTTGTGATCTGTTCTGAAGACCTTTTCCCTGTGTCTTGACTTCAGAGCAGATTCGGATCACAACATCTGTGCTGTACTCTTTTCACTAACTTTTTGTGAACAATGTGTGAATCAGCTTGGGTTCTTTTCTCCTCTTCTTTGTTTCCTTTAGCTCTGCTTTTCAGACATGTGTTTATCTAGGTATCAAGGCTCTGTACCTCTTTGCCCTTTTTCCTGGAATGTGCTTCCAGGGCTGGAGGTATATGGATGTCTGTGAGAACTCTTTGTGTGCTTGATTTTGCATATGGATAGAATTTTTTTAAAAAAAGATTTAGATGAAGGATCTGAGTATACTGCAAATGAGTAGGAATGGCCTATGAATAAGCAGGTCTTAAATAGGATTTCTGTGGGACATAGTTTACGGAGGAGTAGGGGTATGTAGTGGCATGCATTTATTTATACACAGGATGGATCAGCATGAAGGTAGCCTAGGATTATAGATCAAGTGCAGAATAATGTACCCTCTGAAGTGGAAAAGTGTGAGAGACAGTGTCTGAGTGGGCAGGGTAGCGTAGTTTAATGTAGTTAGGCAAATGTGTGGGATAGACATTGTGATGAGGTGGGGGAATGTTCTCACAATTCATTTTCTCTTTTAGTCTTATTCAGTAAGTTTGCGTGTGTATGCATATGTATCCTCACTGAGAATATATATTCCAGCTAGAGTGACTGGTTAGCAGCCTGCCCTCTGTTACAGTTAATGGGTTGCAGGCATTGATTTTTTTTTTCTATTCCTATTGATTAGGAGGCTGCTGTCCACACAAACCTCAGCACAGCATGGAAGGGGGAAGAGAGGCAAAACAGTTTTCATCCCAGCAATTCATCATGGCGGAAAATTCATCCTGGGAGTCCCCATCTTCTTCCACTATCTCTTTCAAGTAGAGAAAGAAACCTTTCCCTTTTTGAAGAATTCAATCCACAAGGCATATGAAATGTTTTTTTTTTTTTTTTTCCCTGCCATGTTCAAGTAGCAAACATTTCAAAGGTTACCATTCAATGGAAGATTGTGTGAGACTAGAGAGTCTTGCACTGGAAGCACAGGAGTTTTAGCTTCAAGACTCAGTCTGCAACAGATTTCTTGGACAACCATTGGTACCCAATTCACTTATAACACTAAATGGACCTCACTAAAATCAGTGCATAGACTTTGGCTTTGGTGGGTTTTGGGATTATATTTCAGAGCTTCAGTGCCTTCACAAACTAATTCGAGTGTTACATTATAAGAGCGTTATAAGGGTAAAAGTTTTGTTCTGTTTTGTTTTGGTTTTTTGCAAAACATTTATCTTAGAAGAGGACGTCTGTCAGAAACTGAAGGAATTATTGCATTGCAGCCTTGTACCCTCACATTTGGCCCCTGTTAGATTTCCACTCCTATCTAATGCAGGAGTTTTTTTGTGCACTCTTGGGGTGGACCCAGCATCCCTTTTGCGCAGAGACCACCTCAGTTTATTTGTTGGACCCATGTACCACGTGTCTCCGTTCTTTTTTCCCTTCTAATCATAGGGTTATGCTCAAGATGCATCTCCTATAATATTTCAATATTTGATGTTTACACTGTCTGTTGTGTTGATCCTCAAGTTAGAAGACCTGAAGATAAGGAGAGAGGACCACTGAGGCATTTTCCATCTGTATTTACCTCTCTATTATCTCTACCTGTGATTCTCCAGCAAAAACAAATTTTCTTCTTTCTTCAGTTTGCTAATTTGTTAAATTGGTCTACAAAAAGCACCAGCATGCAGATATGACATGAATAATGTTTCTTACATATTTTGGGTTCCCCAGCTTTGGATGCCAGTGATGACTGCTCTGATCACCCTCTCTGCTTGCCTAAACATACAGATATATGGCTTTTTTCAACCTTCTACGGTGACTTTTTTTTAATATTAATTCCTTTTCTGGATCATATCTCACTTCTATCTTTTCTGCCCCATTGGTTTTCAGTTCTATAATCATCACCCTAACCCCAATTTATTTTTCCTAACATCTCCTCTGCTGGTGCATCTGTCTATTAACACCTCTGCTCTGCCTGCAAATACAGCTGCATCAACTCCATCTTTTTTACATCTCATTACAGCAGCTCCTTCCGAGATGGCCTGCCCAGTACGAAGATTCGTAGATACCAAATCACTATCTGATTTTCTCCTATGAGTCAAAAAGCTCCACTGCAGCACTCAATCCACAAACACTGTACTCAGCTCCATTACCATCCCATGGAGTTGCTTCCGACTTCGTGCCCTTCATCTTCCTTCCTGTATCTTTCTCGTGCCCCTTTCTTTCCTACAGCACTGCCCCTTCTCTCCACAAATAGCAGCACTCTTGGTTTGCCATTGGAAGCAGACTTCCTGCGGCTCCCTGTCTCATCAGCTTCTCATTTCAAGTAATTTAAAATGTAATTTAAAATCTCTCTATTTCCTCCAGCCTATTAATTTCTCTCTCCTTACTCTTCTGTAGATGTCATTCTGTGTTGCGCTATTCAGTAAGATGTGGCTGTTGTAAAAATCTGCCACAGTGTTTTTAGTCTGTATTCTTGTTTTGTATTATCATTTTTAATGATTCTTTGTAGGAAAGATGAAATCTCAGCACAGCATCTAGCCACAGCACAAGCAGTCACACAGGACGTTCTGGCATTTGCATTGCTTTTGTTCCATTCTTCTCCTGTGGCATTTAGAACTGTAGAGGGATTGTTGTGAATGGTTTAAGTAGGGTAGCAGGAAGAGAATTATTTCTGAAAATTGGGAGGTATGAGGCAGGAAGTCACCTTTAGTCCCAGTCCTGAGACATAATGAACAGGTCCTGCTCCTCTTAGCCCGAGATTAAAGAACTCACTACCCTGCAGACCTGGCCTTCTTATACTGGCAGCTTCTTTGGGGAGAATGTGCCCCTGTCCTGTTGCTGGAGTCACTTGAAATCAAACTTGTCAAGTCTGTAGAAATACATAATAAAGGCAACAGTTACAGATTGGTTTGAGGTTCTCTGTTTCTCTGTTTTGGCCTCGTTTCTGCTTCATCCTCTGAAATTGGCTGAATTAGTCAAACTTAAAGGTACATAATCCAGCTATTTCGGCAGTATTTTTCAAGTTATAGATGAAATCTCTGATTTCTCACCATGTTGCGGTGCCCTGCAAGCCCCAGTCTACAACCTCTGCAGTGACTGCTCGCTCACCATACTTGTCTCACTGTACTCAGACACAAACAGAAGCAACCCAAAGACAGCCCACATTTGTGCAGACCCACATACCCTCATCTGAAGGGGCATTCCAATTTGTCACAGTAAAAGAAACACTTAGCTGCATGGGCTGCACAGGGGAGCCCTCAGTAAAAATACACCTTCTTTCCCTTTCCTCTTTGAATGACCCTGCTGTGTAAGCACAAGCGAGGTTCCAAAAGGCCTGAGTGCTTTCTGCTTCCACTCACTCCAGCCAGGTTGCTTGTGTGGCATTACTGGAAGAGCTGTGTTGCACTATTTTGAGAGCACAGAGTAACTGAGGAGCCTGCTTTGCTTGGAGCTACGAGCAGCACAGATTTCCAGTGTGTCTTTCCCTTTCATATGCTCGGTGTTGGTGGCTGATGGATTTTGGTGCCAGAATAGTCTGCTGAAGTTTTTCCTTTTCAGAGTTTTCCAGGCTTCTGGCCCAGCTTTTCTGCCTTCCTTTAAAGAGTGAGAAGACCTCAATGCTGAGATGGCCTTGGAGAGGAATGACCACCGACGCAAAAAGGAAATGGCCCAGAGCGTTCCCTCTTTAAGATCTCTTCATTCTTTCAGTAGAAACCAAACAGAAGGGGAGGAGAGGTCCTCAGGTGATCCTCTTTAGCTTCTTCAGTTAAAAGTCTCACAGAGCCTCCTCCTCGCCACAAGCCACCTCTGTAGAGTCATATTCTCCCATCATCTTTGGGGGATTCTCTGCGTATCTCCACCCTTGAATTCATTTGCACCGAAGCCGGTTCAGAGAGCCTGCCCACAGCTCTCTTGCTCCTCACTATTCCAGCAGGCTGTACTCACAGTGCGGAAGTACACAGCCCACCAGGGCCAGCCCCTCCCTTGCCCAGCCTCAGCTGTTTGGCAGCTCCATGAGTGCAGAAAGAAAACCCCAGCTTCTGCAAGAGAGAAGGCCGAGACTCCTCCAGATGAGTCTAGGGACTGTGGTTGTCCCCCAGCCATCTATCCGTGGGCTCAACCTGCACTGTCATCTGCCTCATCCCCCATCCCTTCTGCCTCCCCAGGACCTGCTGGCAGCCATCTGCATATGGCCGATGCCACACACCATCCATTCTTGCTGGTAAACACCCCATCTTCTTCTCAGCTCCCTGCTGAACGGGTGAAACGCTCAGCTGCCTGTAGGGCAGTCAGTGCCCTTCCCACCCCCTCCTTGCTTGCTGCTTCTTGCCATAGAGCCCTTCATGTCCAACAGTCCTGGGGGAGATTGTCCTGAAAGGGCAGTCCCAGGCTGCACCCAGAGAAGGAGAAGGGAGGAGAGAAATGGAGTTATGAAATTACAGCGTGGCTGAAGCCCTCCAACTGGTTCAGCTTCCCAGCACCCCCCCCCGAACTCAGCCCCTTACTCCCCCCAGAAGAGCGGTGAACCTAAAGCAGCCCTTCTGGTCTCTCATTCACCGAACAATGGATCCGATCAGAGAAAAACAAAATCGGAAGCATCACGAATTAGATGATTTCTTTTCTTTATGATTGCTGCATTAATGAGCAGCTACATGTATAGAACCAGGAGGTGACTAATGTAATTAACCTGCTGTAACGATACTGCTGGGGAAGGGAGAGAGGATTATGACATACTAAGATGTTCGTATTGCACAATTTTATATACATTCTCGGTACTATCGGGCTTTGTCTGACACAGGAAATTTAAGCAGTGATAGATTTCAGTCTGCATCCATTCAGCTCATTCATCTTTCTGCGGAAAACGAGGATTGAAAGGTGGGATGCTTTCCGAGGGCTGAGGGGGAGGAATTCAGTTTGGCGGTCTCTCTCCTTAACAATATCACACTAATAATAAGAAATCGACCTTTCTCGTGAAGAATCTTCCCAAAATGTCTGCTTCTCGAAGCAGGCTTTGGGATTTCACAGAAAGCTACAAAGGGAAAGTCAGAACGCAGGGATTCACACAACGCTGGTCAGGGGGAGACAGAGGGACGGAAAACGAGCAACACCAAAACATATGCAACTTGCAGCAAAGCCAAGAAGAGTGAGGAGCGAGCGCATAAAATGATAGCGGCACCAAAAATAAGGGAAATAAACGCTTATTTTTAAATTACCCTTCCACGTTACATTTCACACGTCTCCTGGGGAGAGGAACGGCTGAAGTTTTGTGCGGATCTAACTGCGGCGTGTGCGGGGCACATACGGTGGGGATCCGAAGACAGCTGAGCCGGGGGGCGCTAGGGGGGAGC
>WBMW01002985.1:817956-842646 GCA_013396635.1 Penelope pileata
ATTGAGAGCGGTGGACTCAGTTGCTCGGGGCACGGAGGCAAGAAGACGGGCAAATTATTCTTTGCTCTGTTCCCTTCTCCCTTCCTCAGCCTCTCCCCTGCACCCTCCCCAAAATTTCACTCCCCCCCCGCCAACGGGAGTAATGTGCGCGTCGCAAAAACACCGAGAGATCCTTTCCGAAAGCAACTGTGTGGTCTGCCTGCCTTCAGATTGTTTGTGTTGCCTGGGAAAGCGATGCCAAAATGCTGTGTTATTGCTGTGCTCCGGCTGCAGCCCCGGAGCGAGATCATTTGTCTCTTTGCAAATGGGTTATTTGCAAAGACAGGGCCGGGAGTGAGGGGCGATGTGGGGAGGGGGTGGCTGCAAAGCGGTTGGGGTGCGATTACCAGTTCACTTTAGAAAGGGAAAAGAGAGAAAGCGAAGCAACCCTGTTCTGTCCAAAATGCCTCGTAGGGTAAATCTGGCGATTCCAGCCCTCTCGAGCAGAGTTCAGAGCATTTCGTAATGTCTGTGAGCAGCCACATCTCGCTGGGCTGGGGGCAGGGGGCTCGGTTTGGCGGCTGATTGGTTTGTTTGGGGGCTGGGATTTTTCCCCCCGCTTGTTTGTTGTTGGGAGTGGGGTTTTTTTTGTTGTTCTTTTGGGGCTTTTCTTTAAGGTTCATGGCAAAAGCTAAAAATAAACAAGTGCCCGAATAGAAAAATCAGCCCAAGTCTGATGTGGTGAAACTGAACAGCAACTCAGTGACATGTCTGATGGCAGAAGAGCCTCCGCCGCAGCCAACTTCTGGAATCAGACGTTCCTAAGGGAGGGGGAGAGAGAAGCGAGGGGCCAGCGATTCGCTTTTGGACGTGTGTTGCTCGGTCCTGCTATTGGCGTACGTGTGGGCTGGGGAGGTGGTCTGCAGCTGGCTCCGGGGGGATAGGGGCGACCGATGGAACCGCGCGGTTCATGTTGCACACGTAGCGAGGAGGAGGAGAGCACGGCAGCGCACATTGCAGCCCGCTGTCAAAACCCTGCTCATGGATCAGCCCCCAGCCCGAGGGTGGGCTGCCGGGGGCTGGTGGGCACCCGCAGATAACGCCGGGGTGCGGCGGTGCCCCCCAGCACTGGGTGTGCCTGGAGCTCCCCAATGGGGGAGAGGGGAAGCGATACCGCAGGAGCGATTTTCTGAGCGTGGCGCTGGGAGATGCAAGGCAGGGGGAGGGGGAATAAACTGTGTCTGTCCTAATGTCTCCCACCAAAGCGAGCTAAAGCCGCCGTTTAGAAATGGTTGTGTCCGGGAAGAAGCGCGATTTTCCCCCCCTGTTCTTGGTGCAAACGGTTGAGTGATGGCTGGACATGTTTTGAATAGCTAAGTGACTTCATTGAGCGATGGTCTATTTGACGCATACTGCATTTAGTGCCCTTTGTCAACCCAAACTGCTGCCTTTTAACATATCCTGCAGAGGAGCTCTATGCTGAATACTATATGCTGTCTCCACGCCAGAAAATCAATAGCGGTAAATTAATGGGGGATGTTTTAAACACGCTCACTCGGGCACATGCATGCATTTCCTCCGAACAGATAAATATATAGAGATATATATTAATAAAGAATGAAAAGCCTTTCACACAGCTATTCATTACAATCAGGGAGAGAGACATCTCCTTAATTAAGAATTAATGAGAGAGGAAGGGGGAAAAAAAGAAAAGAGAAGAAAAAGCAAGCCCAAATGCAAAGCCATGTGGGGAGGGAGGGGGGAGGCTGTGGGGAGAACCCCCCTCCTGAGCCGTGTCCCCGAGCTGGAGGGCGGAGGGAGGCTGGGGAGGAGACAAGAGGTGTGAGGACCCCGGCCGGGAGCGGCAGCAAATTCAGATCATGTCCATGTGCCCATGGAGCCGGATCCAGAGGGATGCGGTCGGAGGGGGAGGAGGAAGGGGCAGGTGAGGTTTGTCAGATCCGAGGAGCTCAGGGCTCTTTCTCCTTTACATCCAGCAGGACCCCACAGGCACTGTGGAGAAGCGGCTTGCGTGGCAAGGGGAAGTGCTAGGATGCTCCCAATTAAAGGTTCCAAAATGCCCCTGGCCCCTCCCAGTGCCATCCTGGTCCTCTGCCCATGCTCTCATGTGGGCTCAGATTGCAGCCCTACACAAGGGCTGGGCAAGGCGGCCTGAGAGATGATGGGATGCTCTTCTGTCCCCACTACACCAGGAAGGGGACTGGTTGGCTCCTCCCAGCCACTGGACATGGGGCAGAAGTGGCAAGTGGGGCTGGAGGGGGCTAGGAACTGCTCGGGAGCAAGCCCTGCTCTGAGCATCCCCAGCCTCAGGGCACAGGCTGCACCAAAACTTTGGGGTGAGCTAGGTTACAGAAGCCCCATGGCCACATGCTGAGCAGGACGTGGGCATGGCTGTGCCTTGTGGCACGGTGCTGGCTCTGGGGACCCCTCTGCCTGGCTCCCTGCATCCCAAGCCTGCATGTGCTGGTGGCTGGCACTCCTCACTCCCAGGGCGGCACAGCCAAATATTCCCAATGGGCAGACACGGGCACTGGGCAGCCCCAGATGTTGTGCCTGATCAGCCAGAGGGTTCTCTTCCTCCTCAGTACAAGGAGTTGGAAAAGCATCCTTGGTTCCCTCACCCTCCCCAGCGAGAGCTGCAGACTGGGTGGACGGTGCAGCAGAGGCTCTTTGTCACCATGGTGCAGGGGTTGGACAGGTTTGGGGAGGGAAGGGCTTGCTCCCAGGAGGTTGCGGAGGTGGCCAAACCCTTGGACTCTGCTCACACTTACCCTGCCCACGGTGTGGCAAAAGTGCCTGGAGAAGAGCGTGGTGCAGGCCCATAGGGTGAGGAGAGGCAGTGAAGAGGGCAGATGAATTTTCATGAGAAAATAACCAAAGAAGGAGCCAAATCACTCTTCTGCTAACGCTAGAAAGGCTCTGATGAGGTTGCCTTCATTTTCAGGGGTACAGGGGAACGCTGGCACTAGCCAGCACTGTAGGCTATCAGAAATGGTGAACTCTTCTTATTCCAACATTGGTAGATTGTTTTTTCTCTTCTTGGCCAAGATATCCAAAAGCAAAAAGGAATGTGGGAGCTCAGCCTGTGCACGCAGACATGCCACAATCAGAATATGAGTTCCTTTTGGAAGAATTTGGTTCCTGGGCTTTCCATGTCAGGGCTCCCCTCAGTCCAGCCATTCACCATTCCCAGTCAGTAACATCGGAGCTTTGTGTTGCTCCAGCGGTGCCATCTGGGGATCGGGATCCCTGCCTGCTCCTTCCTGCACCCTGCAGGGAGCCCCTGGCCAGCAGTGGGGCTGGAGCAGAAAGGCGGTGGCGGTTCCCATTACTGCAGACCGTGCTTCCAGGTCTTTTCCTCATCTTCCTCCAGATAATTCTCTCTCAGGCTTTGGGAGTGCCTGAATGTGTGCCCGGGCTGCTCAAAAATCTTTGCCCTTCAGGAGAAATGGTAGAACCTCCCTCAGCCCCCTGACCACGAATGCAGCTGAGACCCGTGAGCTCGTGGCACACATGGGTGCAGCGCGCATTGCACACTGCACCTCTTACAACTCCGAAATGGCTGCAGAGCTTCCAGCCTAATTCCTCCCTGGCACCGAATGCTTTTAAAACACTTTTTATTATGAGTGATGCCTTGTCTAATTCTTTCATTAGCTCCTGTAGATCTCCTACAGGATCTCAAAAAGTGAATGACGAAGCCTTATCAGGGTCTTATGAAGCAAGTAAATGAAATGTATTTTATATCTGCAGGTTATTGGTTTTGTCATGTTGTCATTATTATTAGGAAAGGGATAGGTCTGGGAGGCTTTTATGCCGAGAAGGGAGAGAGAGGAGTCCAGGGCAGGCAGGCATGAGTGATGCGCATGGGGTTAGACATCCCTGTAGATCTGACTGGTGTGAAGGCAAGTAATTGAATGGATGTTGGTGCAGAAAATAATTCCTGCCTAGAGACCCTTCCCAAGGAAAATTAATGAGCTGATGCGCTCCCTTCCCAGCTTGTTACATCTGAGCAGCACATGAGAGCTAAGCGCAGTTTTGGTGTTTGCAGGAGCGAAGAGCTGACGGCACGGCGAGGCAGGGCACGGGCACGGGGCACAGTCCTGGCGCTGCGTCTCTTCCCCGCGCTGCTTCCCCCACCGCTGTCTGCTTCTGGGCCACTGCTTTCCTTTCACATCATCTTACCGAGCATTTTTTCCCTGTCTTCCCTCTTATCTTTCTTTCACCCTTCATTTTCCTCAGCATCCTCAGTTCCGCCCTGCAGATCTGCCCATCACCCTACTTCTACGGATCCACAGATCTGCCGGGGCCCTTTCCCCTCCCTCTTGCCATCCTACGCCAGGGGCTTTCCAAGGAAGCTTTTCAGAGGAAGCCGTGCAAATAGCAGCAGATTGAGGGAGGGTCCCCATGCCTTGGCGGTGCAGGAGCAGCCCCGAGATGCAGGAGGCAGCAGCCTGCTGCTGGCATTGCCACTGCCAGGGAGAGGGAGGATGCAGAGCTGCACAGGCCTGGTGTCAAGAGGAAGGCAAAGGATTTCCAGGAGCGGAGTGCAGGTGGTGAGGGGGAGGCACGTGGCATCCCAGGCATGGGTGGGTTTGGTTCTTCTTAAATTCACACCTGGAGATGCGTGGCTGAGAGCTGGGGATGGGCTGAGACCCGCTCCCTTCATTTCGGATTTGACAAGGGAATGCCGCTCCTCGGCAGCCAGCTGCTGGAACTGACTTCCAAATCGCTTCTAAATTCTGCGTCTCCCTACTGACAGAGAAAGAGGAATGGGTTAATATTGTCCTGAAATGCACCAGAAATTGCCTAGCTGAAGAGAGTGAGAGCGAAATGCAGTGGGAGGGACATGGAGATGCAGTGTGGCAGCAGTAATGTATAAAGAAATTACACAGAGATAGAACAAATGTCTCTTTGCCAGGGAGACCAGGAGCTATTCCTATCCTGTGATTCCACGTTAACCCGTCCCTTTCCCACACAGGCCCCTCTGCTCCGTCTCGCTCAGCCACGGTTCGGTGCTGCCTCATCGGGAATTTGGGGGAGGAGGGCCGCCGGGGCTCGCTGGCAGCATCTCCATATTTATCTCATTTAAAAGCAGCAGCGAGGAGGTTGCCGGGGGGAGCGGGGAACATTTCAGGCTCTTGGCTGGCTCTGCCCCCTGCCCCTGTTTTAAGAGCAGGATTCCCATCCAAGCATCCCCTCTCTATCCCAGGAGGAGCCCTGGCCGCTGCGTTCTGCACTCCCTCCCCCTCCCATCGCCCGGCTCTGGGGATGCGCTGCTGCCTCCCCGGGCACCGAACCTCCCCTGGCGAGGGGCTGTCGGGAGGGTCGGGGTCTCCTGCCAGAGGAGGGGGCTCCAGCGGGGCTCCCAGCCCCAGGGCTGCAGCTGCCAGGTGGGGAACACACAGGAGGGTTCAGGGATGTGGGGAGCAGACCCCAAATGCAATGTACCCCAAAGTTATTTTTCCCTCGCCTGCGTGACCCCAGCTCGCTCCTCTCCCTCCATCTTTGACTCATTCTATCCATCTCCATTTTAATTTGCTCTTGTTTCCCTCCCCTGTTTTTCCTCTTTATTTTTCTCTTTCATCTTCACGTCTCTTCTGCGCTCTCTCTCAGAAGCAGCTTCCCCTTCATTATTCCTCCCTGATCCTCTCCAAGTTCTCCGGGGCCCATCCCCCTTGCTCTTTCCTCGTTACATTAGCTCGTCCTTGCTTTCCTCTGTCCCCTTTGCTCCTGCCATCTCATCTGTCTGTCCTCTTTCCTTCCCTCTCTGCCATCACACCACCCCAGCTGCCCCCGTCTCACATTCTCCCAGGCGAGGGACCCCATCCTTTTGGAGCTCCTTTCCACAGAAGCCCTTCTGCAGCCCCTCGGGGTGAATGCCCCCCCCTCCTCTCTGGACACTGCCCCCTCCCCAGTGCAGCCTGTGACACCGGTTGCTGTCGCTGCCTTCTCTCACCCCCAGGGCAGCGTGGCTCCCCCCAAGTCCCCCCCAGTGCTCCCCTCGCTGCTCATTGCCCGTGGTCAGGCCGACATCCCTCCACTTTGCAGCCTCCAACCTCCGTGGCCGGAGGGCTCACTGGCAGCGCAGCTGATGAGCTGGCTCATCTGCATGCAGCCAGCAACTGGGCTGGAAGGAGCTCCCGGCAGCCCTAAATACCCTCCCTGGCAGCCCTCAGATGCGAATCAGGCTGGGCTCCAGTGGGAAAAGCAGGGTCTCTGCAGCCATCACCCCCGGGCCGTTGTTGTGCACTATGGGGAAGGATCTCCAGTTGTCAGCAAGCAGTGTCTCAGCAAACAGCCGTCCTTTTCCAGCTGCTTACAGGGAGAGGATTCTCTCAGAGAACCTCAGGATCACCGGAGGGGGTGAAGAGAACAGGGGTAGGGCCTCCTCTCGATGGTCAGGGGAATGGATCTCAGAGAGATGGATCAGAGAGTGCCCGAAGCAGGGATATTGCTGCTCGTGGCTCAGGGCAGTGCGTGGCTGTAGGCAGAAAACCCACTATGGAGTCCACAGGCACCGGGAGTGGGCAGGGAGGATGGCAGAGCACGAGGAGCAAGGGCCATCTGTGGGAGAAGGTGAAGCCATGGGAGGGTTCATGACATGGGGACAGGGACAAGGAGGGGGAGGGAGGACTGGTGTATGAGGACAGCCTGAAAGACTGGATGTGTTTGCCTGGAAGAGGAGGTGAATGAGCGGGAAAGCAATTGGGTTGTGTTGAATAATGAATGGGCTAGAGAAGATGGATCAGTAGCTCTTGATTTCCCCATTTTGTAACACACAGACAAGAGGACCTGACGTGAGTCACCGGAGACCCAGTTAAAGCTTTCTCATTTGATGCGTATCAGGGCTGCGGAGCTCATTGCCACCGGAGCTCCCGTGGCCAAGATTTTAACAACATTTAGCAAGCAAGAGGGCATTTACGACAGAGTTCACGAAAATTAAGCGTCCTCATAATGGATATGAACAGCGTTTGGGGTGTTTCGTAATTCAGCAATTAAGCCAGGCTCCATAAAAACTAGGATAACATTTCACAAGGGCAGTCTCTCCCCTATCTGACTGCCATGTGCTTCTTGCCTCTTCCCTGAAACATTTGTCAGGGATTAAACGGAGCTCAGATTTACTTAGTCTGGCATTTCTTTTGTTTCTAGATGCCATGCTCTGCAGTCGCAACGTAAGATGCAAACTAGGCCTGCGTTTCTGCCAGTGTCAATGACTGCCCTAATTTGACAAATTAACTGTGAGTTTAGGTATTTCTATCATATTTTGCTGGGAAGGATCTGGGATACAGAGCAATTAAGAGCGTATGGAATTAAGTGGAGTCCTTTTTCTTCACACCCCAGGGTATAAAGTAAGTAGTTAGCAGTGAAGGTGCTATATATGTGCAAAGAATTATTATTGTTGAAATCCCTGCCTCCCGGAAAGCAATAGGCTTTGGGTCTCTTTGATGCTATCATGATTAAATTAGAAACGAGGTTGTCTCTTCTCTCTTGCATCTGTGGAAATGATTACTGAACTGGCATCTGATGACGTACAAGGCTGTAGTGTTCCTATGCACAAGGGATGGAGACCCGATTCTCCTCTTGTTTGCACCGGTGCAACCTCAGTGACTTAGAAGGAGCCGTGCTGCTTTCATGGTCCGTGAAGGCAAGGGGGGATCAGGCAGAGGAAGGGCTGTGTGTGCTCTAAGCAGTTGTGCTCCCCGAGGTCACCACGTGCATCCCTTGGCCATCACCGTACCCTGCAAACAGGGGCTCAATTCACCGCCAGTGTGTTGGGGGTGCAGCAGCCCCAAAGCTGGTGGGATGCTGCACTCATTCATGCCAGCTGTTCCCCCAGTCCAGCAGTTCCTTTCTTAGAACTATTTCAATTTTCATCGTCTTTCACCCTCACGAGAAAAATTCAAGCTGGCATCCTTCACTGTGGGGCAGAAGCCTTCTTAGAGGCTCCCCACCTGGGGTTGGTGGAAGTGTGAAATGGCAGAAGTGACTCCTGGCGCTCAACTTCCCACGTTTCTTTCTTCTGCATTTCTGTCCTCCATGGAATCTCTGTCATTTGCTGGCAGCTTTCTGTCTCCCAGCCCCATTTATCCCCTTCCTGTTACAGAAAAGCTCCCCTGTAAAATTCCACGCTGCACAATCAGAGTTTCCGTAACAAGCCCTGCAGAATAGGTGAAATCCACTTCTGCGTCTGTGGCACAGGCTGCTGAAGTTTTTATACCGGCTTCCTATCAAATCTATAACTCCCCAGAGAAGCGTATGGACTTTATCCTGCACCTCCTGTTCCCCCAGAGCATATGCTTCTACCTGCTAGCTCTGAAAAACAGAAAATGAGGATGGTACACAAAAACTTGAGAATGCAGTGCCATGCCATCCATGGGTAGGAATTTCTCCGACGCGTGTTTTTTGCTTGAAGCAGAACAACTATAAATTTCTGATTTAGCTTGTTGTACAAAGCATACATTCTGTCAAATAAAGAATAACACTATCCACCTCCGTCCCCTGGATTTCCCATCTATTTCTGATTCTTCTCTTCCCATTTCTCAGTTTTCATTCTCCCTACGAACATTATTTTTTTTTTTAGTGTCTGTTTTATTTTCCTCCTCCCACTGCTTCATAACATTTCATTCTTAAATTTGCCGTCGCTCAGAGGACTTCTCTCTTCCTTCAGGTCTTGTTTATACCACCGGCGTAGCTGCAGTGTGATGGATCACACTCGAACACGGAATATTTCCCAGGTTTATGGTCGTGTTCGTTCAGTGTCATACACCAAGCACTGTCAATCACAACACTTTTCATCCAGCCCTGTTTGCTGGCTCCTGCAACCTCGCTGTGACCCGTCCGCTGCAACCAGCGCGTTTCTGAGAACCTGTTCCTGGAGCTTCATTTCCTCCTGAAGATGTTGCTTAATGCTTTCCTTTCTTGATTTCATTTTGTCCTTCACTCCTTCCATCCGTCCCCTTCAGAATTCACTGCTTCTTTTTTCTCTTTTTCTCCACTTCATCTCTCTGATCTGCCGTTTTATCCCCATTTTCTTCCCTTCCCTTTACATTTCTGTCCCTCACTCCTCCTGGGTGGGAGCTACTCCCTGATCCCATCCCATTCAGCATCCATAGAGAAGTGGTGAAAATGGGTTGGCAGCTAAATGTGTGCACATGCGTGCATCCCCTTTCACATGTGGTCAGTTAGAGAGCCTGGGAGTGGAGATGAAGTGTCCTGGCTCTGACTTTCGCCTTTCAGAGAGCCCTGAGGAGTCATTTCTGAATGCAGATGCCCCCCAGAATTGCTTTCAGAGTGCAGGGTCCCAAGGAATCAATCATCAAGAATCTCTGCTGCTTCCTTTCAGATTCAAGCACTGCCCTTTTCCTTAGGCTGAGGGTCACGTTTTTTTTGAAGGGCAGTGGCAGAACCATGAAAGAAGACATTTTTCTCTTGCTCATTTTTGACTGAGGGAGTGAATGAACTGTGATAAATATTTTTCTGTATATAGCTAGAGCTGTCTCAGAGAAGTGGTGGAGGAAACAGATGGCAGAGGCCCTTTATAGGCAGCTGCTGTTGTCTCTTAAGGTGTCACCAGCACAAGAAAAGTGGTTGTAATTGGGCAGCTTCAAGATCAGCAGCGCCTGAAAGGACTTGAGCAGAAAAGAATGTCATCCTGTGTGAAGGGGGGAGACAGAAATCAAATATTCAGAGGCTACGGAATGGTGCTTGAGAGGTGAAATAAAGTACAGGGAACGGTTTGAAGCAAGGGCGAGCCTTTATTAAATGACATGACAGGAGGATGGTTTTCCTGGGAGCTCACACTTGGCCAAAGACAGTGGGAACGTTGTAGGCAGGTGAAGAAGGTGGTTTAGGGCATTCTAGGGACAGAGAGAGGAGGTGGTGTGCAGAGGAAACAGTTGAGTGAGAGGCACAGATTTCTAGTGCGTTGTGGAAATGCAGCCTGGGGGAGAGGAAAGGTCCAAGAGCAGCCATTTCCAGGCTCCGACCTCCTCCAGCTTGCTTCACAGCAACCCTGCTGTGTGTGCTTTTGGGATGAGGGGTGCTACTGCTCAGTGCAGAAGCCTCTGTCCTAGAAACTCCCCAGATGACTTCCCTGCCTGGAGCCCAGAGCCTGCCTGTACCCAGCACAAAGTGAAATTGTAAGCTGACCTGGATAACAACAGGGCTGGAGACATGTAGCAGCTCCCTCAAGAAGTAACCAGGGCTGGGATTCTTCATAACTTTGGGGATGGGAGGGGTTTCATGCTGGGCTAGACCCCTGAGTCTTCCAGTTGTGGAGATGTCTACATTTCTTCTGCTCCCTTTGCGCCTCCAAAAGCTGGAGCCATGTGTTCCATTCCAGAAAGAGAAAATTCATCATGAAGGTCAATAGGAGGCTTGGGAGGAAACCAGAGAGGATTGCAGGGTCTGTCTTGAAGCGCAAGCGTTTGGGTTAACGTAGCAGCTGTGGGCAGCTGGGGATTAACGCAGCTGAAGGTTTCAGTGTCCTCTAGCTGAGGCACATCCATTGCAGCTGTGCTCAAGCACCTCATAGTCTTGAAGGAAAAAACTGCTGAGAGCAGAGTGGTGCAGCTATTTCATTATTGGGAGAAGGAGAAACAGAGAAGCTAATATGCCAACCCTGCAAAGTGAAGCGTAATGCAAAGAGCAGCACAGCGCACAAGAAAAAACATAAGATTGACAATTTTCCTAAATTTCAGGTGACTGCCTATTCATTGCAGCACTCTTCCCCAATCACTGCACCACTCTCCCCCATTGCAGTCATCACTTTGTCCCTTTGTACGCAGGAAAGAATAACTCAGTGAGGCCAAGAGCGGCTTTCCAGGAATTAATTCCAGGGGCTGTCTAAGATCACAGGAGAAAGGTGTTTTTCTGTGCGCTGCATCATTACAGCTTGGCCCACATTTACGGGAACAGTGAGGGGGAAAGCATTCAGACCAAGGCAAGACTGCAAGAAAGAACATTGTGATGTGGAGGCACCAGAACCAGGACTCTTCTGCAGAAACCAAGAGCATGCTTTTTTTTTTTCTGGGAGTAGACTGGCTGTGGTGGAGGGAAGCATCTCTGCTTGCTGGAAAGAAAGGGAAGGTCAGGGCTGGAAGGATCTTGTGGCGGCTGGAAGGATCTTGTGGCAGCTGGAAGGCACAGCTGGCCAGAGGGAGACTGGAGGTGAGGGGGGACCCAGGACTCAGCCACAGCATGGCATGGGGAGGTGGTGAAGGCTGGAAGGAGATGCCTTGAAGATGATTGAGAAATATGGTCAGAGAGAGAAGAGTGAGTCAGGGGAAACCCTGGGAATCACATGTAAGAGAGACTCGAATTGCTCCGGCTTGAGAGAAGCAGGAATATCAGCCAGAGCTGACGGATGGTGAGGCAGCCCTCTCATCTATCTTCTCTGCCTTGTGGAATGGGACTGATCTCCTCCTGGGTGACACCTGCATCTGCCACCCCTAGAGGCCTTTTCTCTCTCCCTTCCCTGTTCCATTCTATGGCATAAAGAAGGGTTTAGGTACACATAGACAGGGAAGGATCAATCACATCTGCCAAACATGGACCTGCACCAACATGGAAAGTGCCATAGTGGTCATGGCTCCAGGCAACAAAATAATAACAAAGGAGGGCTGGTGAGAGGAAGAGTCAAAGGATGTACAGCGTCAATTTTCTGTCTCTTTTTCTTGGTGAAGCCAAGAAATTTATCCGGGTAGTAAACTGAAAACAGACACAGCCACC
This sequence comes from Penelope pileata, assembly GCA_013396635.1. Taxonomy (NCBI): domain Eukaryota; kingdom Metazoa; phylum Chordata; class Aves; order Galliformes; family Cracidae; genus Penelope; species Penelope pileata. The sequence continues at coordinate 829,687 of WBMW01002985.1, forward strand.
TCCTTCAGTAAGTCTCTCTGCAGGTCTCATAGCTGTAAGCACACGAGTTTGTCCTTCTGGAGGCTTGAGGTACAGTTTTTGTGGCAGAGAATCTATGGTATGGCCAGATTATTTTCAGTAAAGCAGGGGAACCAGAACTTAACACTTCTCTCTGGCTGCTACTCTTCAGCAGAGGGTTTCTGAGCGTTTCACTTGTTATGGCCATTGTGCCCTTGCAGCTGCACCAAAATGCTTTGCCTCTGGTGGAAACGCCTCATTCTATTTGTACATACACAAAAGATCTCATCCCAACGTCAGAGAAGTGACAAGCTAAGATGGCAAACGACATATGAAAGGCGGCAAAGCAGAATATGGCAAACGTGTAAAACTTGTGTCATTGTTTTTGATATCAGCAAGAGGGCATTTCATCACCTTCTCCAGAGCAGGGAGAGCAGGATGCGGAACGGGGCTCATCTGCCCAGCACCAGGCAGTGCCAGAAAGAGATACTTGAATAACTCAAAGCAGGTTAGCTTAGGCATTTCCATCCCTAATGGCTGCTCAAGCATGGTGCTCTGCACAGCTAATTAGCAGCGTGTCTGAGAGCTGTCAGGACGCAGCACTTATTCAGGTGTGCTGCTGCTGAGACCCATGTGAGGTCACATTACGTTGTGCCGTGGAGACTTATAGCAAGAGCCTCGCTCAGCTCTCCATCTAAATCTAATTCCCGTGTCCCCAGACTGTGTTCTTGGAGTTTTTTTTTTTCCCTTATTGGGTAACCACAGGTAGTCTGAAAGAAATGAACATCTTGTTCCAGTTCCTTTGGGAGGGATGCCATGTTATTTGGGATTCCAAAAGGCAGCTCAGCCCCAGATGTGTCTCTGAGAGCATGGGAGATCTGGAGCCAGAAGATGCCATCACCGCTGGGTTTCTCCTTTGTGGTTTTAGCAGGCAGGGCTGAAGGACACGGAGACTAATCTCCATGTGACCTGCAGAGTCTGTCCTTTCACATGAGGGCTGAAGCTTGCTGAAGAGGCAATGCTGGAATGCTTTCGCCCATGTGGTGGCTGCCCTGGGGATACATGGCCACTTCTGTCTCTAGGGTTGTCACTTACCAGTGAAAATTCGTTGGACTCATGACAAAACTGCAGGATTTACCAGCAAAGAAATAGTTTGCTCTGAAAATAAATAAAAATCTGATCTGGGGGTGGTAATTTACTCAGACACCCAAGAGATCACTTATTTTGAGTATCTTGTTTAATTCTCACTGAGACTGCTCATTTTCTGTCATCCTCGATCTTAGTTTTCTTGAAAAAAAAAGGTGTGATACATTACACGGTTTCTTCCCTATACTAAAAACAAAGGCCTCAAGGAGAGGAAAACCCCATGGCCATCTCTTCACTGAGCTGCACCACAGTGGGGATGGAGGTTGGACTCACATCCAAACAAATTATTGAGACCCACATAGAGCTCCACTCTTCGTTGGGATCCATGTCAAGAACCAGACCTCTGCAACTGATACACCATCGGCAGCTTTTCCCAAATAATGAACTAATCAGAAATACTAAAAATAGGCTGCACTGGAACATCAGTTCAGCCATTTGGAATGTAGAGCAAATGGCACTGAATGTGTTTAATGCAGTGGAAGAGCTTTGTTTTTAATCACTGAGCTATTGATAAATTGTTGATAGGTGATCAAATGTGGACTCTGCTTTCAAACGCTGTGACTTTTGAACCTGCCAAGACTCTCCTGAGCCACTCTTGTTCCTTTCACTGCTAACGCAGTAGGACTTCCTGCCCTTTTCAGGACCTAATTCAAGAAAAATTGTTATGTCGTCTTTCTTTTCCAGATAGCAAATATGTAGCCTCTGGGCCAGTAATCAATTTTCAAGAATAAACACCCATAATTCTACAAAATCAGACCCTGGGAACTGAGTCAGACATTTGAGAGAAGATGGCAAGATGGGAGGCAGGTCAGTTCACATCTCTACATGCTGTTACGAAAATAACACCAGGCCCTCAGATTAGGAAAGTGGTGAGAGCAGGTAAGGGAGAATCTGGTTTTGGATTGTAGAGCAGCAAAACCTGTGGGGGCTTAGCACAGGGCCTACAGCTGAGAGCAATTTTTTTTTCTTGCAGAGGAGGAAATAAGCTGGCATTTCATGGACGTTAGGCGAAAGGATATGCAACATAAGTAAGGGAAACTGAGGCTCTAATAGGAAAAGTGATTCATTGTGAGGGATGAGAGAATACTGTTGAACCAAAGCAGTTCATGACAGACCCTATTGGCTGTCCTTCAGGTTTGGACTTCATCTTGTGGCCTGTGTATGTTACACTCGATCCAGAACAACAGAGGAGAAAAGGGAGTCTGACAGTACCTTTCCATTTGCACGTCCCTGCACTTATGTCATGCAGACAGAATGTCTTCAAGGGGAATTTAAGCAAATATCTTCGCTGTTTTGTGTTGTTAAGTGGTGTGAAACCACTGGAAGTAATTTGAGGACCAAGCCCCATCGCTATGCTCTGGGTGACAAGTGCCAATGCATTAGTGATTTTAGTGGACAGCTTGCTGTGCACCTTGAAACTACCTGTACTTCCAGTAGTGAATAACCACAATGTCTTTTCCGTGGTCTGCAGGAAATTTCAAGCTATATTTGATATAGAGTTTGCACACTTTACAGCAATGTTTTAATACTGATTGGCTGGGTACACACAGTCCTTAACAGTTCTGCCTCGATGTTTTGGGGATGAGAGACACATTCAATGTGTACTAAGCCTATACAGTAATTAATTAGCTGACTGAACGCTTATATTTTGATTATAATTTCACAAATTACTCAACTGTATCCTATTAGGAACCAGGTTTTCCTTTCAACATCAACCGCAAACCAACTGTCCATCAATTACGATGCGCTCATACATTAGGGTGATGAGAACAGCAGAAAAGCCTAAATGGGTTGCTAGAAAGTGCTCCAAGTAAAATAGAGCTGTGTTTCATTAGCTTTGGGAGGATTGGCTGCTCGTTAATTGGATGAATCACCCAATGGGTGTGCTCCCTAAGCCAATCAGAGCGTGCCAGTTCAGTAGGGCCACAGCGAGCATCGCTGTGCTGCGTCATTCAGCGTTCTCTGGTGAGTGATTAAATCCATGTCGTTTGTAATAAATCAAATCTTGTCACAGGGTCAGTCCGGTGGGTCACGCTAGGTTATCGTGGTGATTTTGCACTGCTTATGGCAGGTACTGCTGTGTCATACAGGTTTTTGCTGGGTCATGGGGTCAGGCAGGGTCCCTTAGATACCATCTCCTGAACTCGTCAGGAGCCTCCTGGGATGCGTCAGGGGAACGATGAGAGTGGCATGCTGCCTGGCCTTCAGTGCACCTGGTTACTGCCTCCTCTCATGGATGCGGTACCTCTTCCCTGGAGAACGCGCGTTTGTTCCATTTATTAGTTTAAACAGCTGCTGTGATTTTTGTGATTTGTCCCCTCCTAAACGCCACCTGCCCAAGGCCCAAAAGAGGCAAGATCTAGTCTTGAGCCAGTGACCTCTTTTTCAGAGCAGAAAACATCATGCTATTCCAGTTGATTATATTGCTGTCTGACTCCATAGAGTCAGAAAAGAGATCCTGCCCTCTGCTAGCATTGCTGCACACTGCTGGTTTCAGTGGCTGCTTGGGAATCGCCCTGTTACAGGGAAATCTCCATGTAGCCAAGAAACGCATGAATTTCCCCTCAATTAGGGGACATGACAAGGGAAGAAGATTGCTGATAACAATACATCTCTTCCAGGAGTCCCCCTCCTTCGGTGATGCCTTGTTTTGAGCTATGGTTTGGTCAGGTATATATTAGAACAGCCCTGAGGTGACTCTAACTTGCACCAGAGACTAAGCCAATCTCTTCTGGTCTAATGGTCACCAAAACACAAAGGCAGCGTAAAGCCACCTTTAGCTGCCACACCATCTATCCTGCTTCAGATACCACCGAGAAAGCTGGAAATGCTCAGCTTCTCTAAAGAACTCTCTTCAGATGGCAGGAGTTTAAAATGTTGACATTTTTATGCATAGAAGGACTATTCAAGGTTGGGTTTTTTTAAGATTATTATGGCATCCTGTGTGGTCTGCGTCGTTAGTTTAGTAGTACCTGGTGATTGCTTTCACAGAGGAGGAACGCAAGAATAGTGGCAATAACATTTTTAAGCCTCTCAAAATAAATTTACTTTCCATGACACACATGGCACCTCCAGAATAGACAGTGGCAGATTGTGGTATGAAATTTTTACTGGTACCAATCAGGATGACATACCCAGCCCACTGGTGCCATCGCTGGTCAGGAAAACAAAGCCTAGCAGATGATTTACTGCAGGAAACGTCCCATTTTCCATCAGCAAAAACAATGCTGCTGGTGAGGTTTCAGCTTGTACTTTCTCTGCATGCCATTGCTGTTCTCTGCTCAGGGCAGCTGAAGTCACGCTGCTGGTGCGTTATTTCTCACTCTTTGGTGCATCCCAGCACCCGGTGTCCCTGGAGCACAAGGAAATGCTCCCGTGCCCATGATACGCATGGAAAATTTGGGACCTGGGAGGGTTAAATGGTTTGTCAGGGATACAGAGGCTGTGACAGAGCTGAACTCACTTTTTTACCAAGACTGAGGTCCATATCCAGATTACTTCTCCATCCTTCCAGAGCTCTGTTTACATGGCCCCACTCTCTATCACACCACAGAAAGACACGGCTTGTTTTCCAAGCGGGAAGTATCTCCAAAGAACCATGGAAATGTCATGGACTGCAATCAGCAATGTATTAGAGCCAATTCAAGCTCTACAGTGCTTCTTGCCAGCTCCTGGATTCTTTGCACATGGGAGGTCTCTGCAGGAACTGCATCAGATCTTGCCGGTCTTCTACTGGAGTCAGTGAGCAAGCCAGGAAAAATCTTATTCCCTCGACAATTGAAATCAAACTCATATTTTCCTCAGCAGAGCTATTTTAAGTCATCCATTATTATCTTTTTTCTCTCCAAAGCAAAGTCCGTTTGATACTCAGAGATCCTTAGAACCAAAGGGAAAGGGGAGAACACCAGGGTATTGTTCTTACTGCAGTTGCAGGCATACTTGGCATCTAAAAAAGATTTTATTAAAAAACAAGCCAACTCTACAGTGCTTCAAGTGAGAAAAATAAGAAAAAGAAAAGAAGAAGGAGAAAAAGAAAAAAAAAAAAAAAGGAAAGAAAATCCATGCTGTTGAAGTCTAGGGCAGTGAGACTGTCAGGGAAGTAAGGCCTGCAGTTCACATCCTGGGTCAAATCCATAGCCGGTGCAAGTGAGCAGAAACCACTGGTTCTTCTGTTCAGTGGTGATGCATGTGAGGCCAAGCAGCAGATTATCTCGTTTAACCTTTGTGATGTAAGCGGGATCCAGCACAGAGTTCCTGTGTACATCTGCAACAGATGGTGTTTAATAGCAACAGCAGTCACTGTGGGTATGCCTTCCCACATCTTGCTGGAGACCAGCTTCCTCCTGAGGCTGTCCGTGTGAGCTGTAAGCCACCTGGAGAAATTTTCCAGGTGTGTTCTTCTACCACAAAAGCAAACCATGGCTATGCATCTGCATTAACTTGCCAATGCAGTGCAGATTCAAGTGTGCTACGTGATGCAGGCAAAGACTGTTTGGCACCTCACGCTGCTTGTTTTCCTCCATGCAACAGCACAAGGAATCATCTCACCATCATTCATTCGTTTCTTTTTTCCACCTGCTTATCTTTTTTTTTTTTTTTCTTCTCATTCATGTTCAGCAGGTGCCTTCAGCTCTTTAGTACCCAAGCATGTTCCCAGATCTTTTCCAACATCAGTTGTGGAACTAAAAAGGGGTTTTCTGAATTTGATTGATCAGATTGTCACAAGCCTGGCTGGGAGCCATTTGTTGGACACTCTTCAGATTGCTACCACAGAATCCAGCTGCTGAGTTTCCAGCGTGCTTTAAGCCTGTGGAGCATAAAGAGAGACGAGCACTACACCTGACTGGGCATCTCCAGGGATGTTTGAGGGGCACAGAGCCTTTATTGATTATCCCCTCCCAAGAGCTTGACCTCCTGCTGCAGTTGCCTCTCCCTGCAGGCCTGTACAACTTCCCCAGGTAGCTTAAATGCAGCCTCTCACAGAGTGCTGTCATGAGGCATGAGCCTTCTGGCTCACACTTTAATTCATCAGGCACTGCTCCATGTAACAAATGCACAATAAAGATGAACTCTGCACATAATGCCTGAACCCAGCGCTGCTCAGAAAATACAGATCATGAGAAAACAACAAACACAATGCCCTGTGCACAGCTCCCTCCCTCTTTGACTCTGTGGGGGATCTCCTGCCTTCAGGTTGCCAGCTCATAATTTGTCTTTTCTGAACATGGTTATTCCCTCCACTAAATTTAGCTTTTTCTTTCAGAGAACATTCACTCCCCTCTCTGCCATCTACTCTCTCCTGCCTCTTGATGAAGTTTGCTCTTTTGTTCCTCATCCAAGTCTTTCTTTAATCCTTTCCATCCCTACACGGCTTTGTTCAGCTTTTCATAACGTGCACAGCCCTCAGCAATCCCGCTTTCCTCCTGTTGGATCTGTCATGACCCACAAGGATTCAAGGACCAGTGGCCGCCAGTGATGCGTGGAGAACTTCACAATATCCTCTGCTGAATACTGAGCACGTGTCCACACCAGGACTATTCCCACAGCAGCAGCTATGCAACAACACCGTAACACCAAGGAGGCACTCAACTCACGCAAGGGTCCCACGTCAACATGGGGCTCAAGACCAACTGTTCCAAAGCTGACACCCAGGGAAGAGCCATTGAATCCCAGTGGTATTCCAGTGGCACTGAAGGCTCAATGGGTACGATGACTTTAAATGAGGTAGAGACATTTACCTAACTGAGAGACTGGGGCCTTCAGCTGCTCATCTGGCCAGGGGTCAGAGCTGCTGGTTCTGGAGGATGCCCACTCACCTGGATCTCCTCCACCCATCCAAGTTCCTTGAGCAGGAGCTCAGAGGATGAGGACAAGATCTGGACACAGGTCATCTTCCTCATGCCACATGAGCCAAGGACCAGGGCACAGAAAACTGGCATGTTTTTGTCAGTGGAAGGGAAATAGGTGGAAGCACCACATTACTGCGGCTGCAGCTCAGCAGATGCTCCAATTGCACACTGCAATTTATGAGCCGTGGTGGGATATGATTTAGAGGACAGAGTGCTTTGGTTTCATCAGGGACATGGAGGTAAGGGAAGACTTGCCATGAGCAGGCTGTGAATAAAGCTTAGGGTGAGACAAAATCTCCCTGCGCTGACGTGCCCACACACAGACCAGTGCACAGATCACCCTTGGAGTAAAGATGGCTCGATGGGCTCTTATTATAAATGATCCTTGGCTAACAACATGGATAAAGTAATTTATGGCTCTTCCTGCATTTCTGAATAGTCTTTAGTAGGTTGAATTGTCCATAAATCTATTTGCTGTTCTTTGGATACAGGTGTGAATCCAAGGACTCTCTGACTCTTAAAATGATGAAGTTTGGCAAGCAGAAATCACTTTTTAGATCAAGGATTCACTTCCCCCTCACTTCAATACTGCAGGAAGTGGTGACACGCTTAGAGGAAGTCAGATCCGATTCCGGTAAACAGGGCTGAAATAACTTGCCATTTTCAGGGCAGGATGAAACACATGGCAATTATAATGCAAGGAGCATCGTGAGGATGTAACTGTTTAAAAGCTGATTAGGAAAAGAGGGACTTGGCATCCAATCTGGAAGGGCAGTAGAGGGAAGGATGGCTGCATGGCAGGACTCCTGTTGGTGTACGAATGTCTGCGCCATGGTGGCATTGTTATCCCCTTCTTGTCCTGATGATGCACAGTCAATGGCACTTCAGGAGGTGGGTGGGGGACATCTGGTTAATGAGGAACAGATGGACATCATCGGACGTGTGCTACACCTGCTCTTTCCTCCACTGCTCCCTCCCTCGCTCTCTGATTTCAGTTTTCTCCTGCAGCTGAGCTCTTCCCACTCCTTCCTTTTACATGGGAGGAAGCATTTGTGTGCCACCAAGAAGGATCAATGGATAGCTCTGGTCAGAGGCAGGTGTAATACCAGCAAATCCAGTTAGGGAATTTCAGTCCATAGAGCCCTCTCTGGGGATGGCAGACCCGTGGATGTGGAGGGCTGCTAGCGAGATGTGCAGACCTGATGCCTCAACACGACAGAAGCAAGCAGTGGGCAACAGAGACCACCTCCTTGTTTTCCATTCCTCTGATATGACCCATTTAATCATTTCAGAAGGACTTTCTTGAAGCCCATCCTTTGGGACCTGGCAGTTTGCCCCAGTGTGAAAATTCACATGTTTATCCTTCCTGGTTCTCCCCTGTAGCTCACGGGGGTGATTTCTAGAAGGAATACAGTGTTTAGAGCTGGTGACCTGGATTTCCCTTCCATTCTCCTGGGTCCCTCACAGCATGCAGGTAGGACTGGTGTCTGTGCTCTTGGCCTCTCATCCAGTCAATGAGTTCCAGTGAAATGGGTTTCTTGGTCTCCCATAGAAATCTGAAAAGCTGAGCACAAACCAGATCCTGAGAGAAATACAAATTCCCAAAGGTTTGTGCATCTCACAGCCCAGAGGAGAGAGCACAGCGTTCCTACATTTGCTTCTACAAAGGAAATCTTCCTAAATCCCTGTGTTCCAACCAACGCTGACAAAACAGCAAAATAATTCCTATCAAGTTCCAATTGGCTTTCATTAATGCTGGTGGCTTTCACTGAGATTTTCTCCCTGAGAGATATGACAGGAAAGTCTGTCCCTAAACCCCTTCTCACTCCTTCTCACTCCTTCTCACAGCAGTTTTACTCCACTATGCTTATGCCTGCTCACAGTTACAGAGTTGAACTGATCTCTCAGTTTAAGTTACACGATGTGCTTATGTAGCATCAGAACAAGGTTTTGCGCCTTCCTTTCACTCACCGAGCATTTTATTGTGGGTGAACAAAGTCTCCTGAATCAGTCCCTTTCAAGGGCAGCAAGCAGAGGTACAGTCAGCAGTCCAGCCATGCTACCTTCTTCTGTCTCTCTAATCTGAGAGCTGTTACAGTGTCCCAAAACGGGATTAATTTTCTGTGCAAGTCTGTTTAGGATAAAAGGCCTCTGTGTCCCTTCTGTGGTTTCTGCTCCAGCTGCCCTTGATACACAATGGATTTTATATATAGGGCACAGACATAGCATGAATGAGGAAGGAGAACTTCAAAGGAGGGTGATTTAAGCTGGGTGAGGTGGAAATCAAGTTAATTCACTTTATTTGAGTTGATCATTTCAATGAGGAAAATGGACTGAGTCCCTGTGGTATTCTCACCATAGCACACAAATGCTGAGCTGGCATCCAGAGCCATCCTCTGCCAGGTACTTGCCTTTACGGGCAACTCGGAAGTATTATTCAACATATATCTCAGCCAAAGCATCATGACTGTATCTGATTGCCCTTGGGTTTCCTTCCAAGATCTTTTCCATACTCCCTCTCTTTTTGCCTTTTCCCAAATGAGCCCTCGCTCCTCTCTTATATCCATGGGGAGTTAGCAAGCAGACTCCACCACAGTGTGCTAGCAGTACTTCAGCAGCCTTACAGAGCCCAAAACCTACTGGCACGATGGAGCACACAAGAGCAAAAGCCCATCTTAGCTTTATCCTTTACGACTGCTGTGGAACTCTGCTCCGGCCTGGGACGTTTCCTTCAGCTCAGCAGAGGTGAAGGTGGTGAGACCTCCGTACGCTACTCATCTCCCACAGGTTATGGAGCATGGCAACGCAGCCTGGAAACGGTGTACACTTCACTGAGTTCACAGGGAGATCCCAGACTCAGGATCCCATACAGAAGTCCTAAGGGACAGAGCGTGCTCAGTCATCCCTGGCAGCTCATCTCCAGGCTTCACCATCCACATACAAATGAGTGTTGGGCCAGTCAGCAGTATCACTTTCCATCTGCTTGGGTGGCTGCACACTTCTTGCTTCATCTTAGATCCTTACTTCAGACACCTCTCATATCCTTCCTTGCACACATTCCTCAAGGACAACATTTTTTTTTATTTAAGTCCTCCATCTTCGTAATAGAAATATCTGCCCAAGGTCACTGATCATTCATTCCTTCTGCTGGAATGGGTTCAGGGTTATCCAAGAGTTTCTTAACAGCATAACTTTGCTGTTTGACAGTTCCCTTCCCCTCAACCCCAGGGTGCAAGTCTTGGCAATAACGCCATCTTCACTGTTCCACCTCCAAATAGCCCTCCATCTGCTGAAGAGTGAAAATCCGTGTCAGTGCACCTGAACCTGTTCCCTTGCAAGGAGATTTTCTCTGTACTGCCCCAGATTTGTCAAGTCCATTATGAAGAATCCCGTTGTGCAGAACTTCAATTCCAGACACGCTGCTTTGTAAGATAAATGCAGGTTGAAAGCGTGCAGCTGCATTCCTAGAGAAGAGGGCTACAGTTCCCCAGAGACCCTCATAGGTCCAAGGTAACTGCAGTCATGACCTCGTTGCCCACACCACTCTCATCATTGCAGTAATGGAATGAACTTGTACAAGCCCCACTGGAGAAGGGACAAAGCTGATAATCCCACTTCTTTCTTTTACAGCAACTGCATGTCCAGGAGTGACCTGGCAAACCTCTGAGGAAACCTTATGCCCACGGCTGTGGAGGAAAGGAGCTGGGGCTTGCTGGTGCTTTTAAGAGTCACTGGGGTTTGGATCCTTGCTGCAATTTCTTGTGAACTGCAAGCTGAGTTTTTGCTTGCCTTTTAAATGCAGCAACATTCAGTGAAATGGATTGCGTTTTGCCTGCTGGGGCTGCTTCATCAGGATTTCAGGAATCCCATTTCCCTGCTTTGTGGATCGCACTTCTCACACGTGATGGGGCCTGTGTTTATACCAAGTCACAAAAAGTACCCATGACCTGAGATAGAATTCAGTTTCAGGCATTTTCTCTCGTTTGGTTTCACTGGTAAGTTAGAAATAATAATGAATCATAAATCTTAAGTCTGGTTTTCCATCCCAAATGATCTCAAAGGCTTATCAGTAATGAAGAACACCACGACCAGCCAATGGAGTGGACCTGCTGGAGCACTCATCCATTCCCTCTGTTTAGAACGTCATGGATGCTTCTTTTTCTGTACTACACGATGCTCTGGCAGCAGTCTGTCAATATGCAGCTAGTCTGGGAAAGTCTCTCTTCCCCTATACGTGTTTTTCGATTTCATTCCTTTTCTCCTTGTAAGTTCTAGTTATACCTCAAGTTCAGCAGCTGGATCCCATGACAGGATGAAATTTTACAGTTGCTCTGTAGGTATTTATAGTCTGGCCATTATCATGCTGTGTATGTATTTTAGTACTGGGTTTCCAGGCTTTGCGATGACATAACACTGACTTTCACCTCCGGTTGTGCTTGCTTACAGACACCTTCCCATCACAGGGAGCTTAGTATTGGGAAAAAAAAGGTCAGTCAGACAGCTGTGTTAGTCAGGTTTGAGTTATAGAATCAGTGAAGCCTTTTGGTGGGAAGGGACCTCACAAAGCCTCCAGCCCAATCCCCTGCTCAAAGCAGGGTCAGTTTTGAGGCCGGGTCAGTTATAAGGCCAGGCCAGTTTGCTCTGGGCTTTACACAGCCAGAGACAGGTTTGATATCATATCCCAGCAGAACTTCAAACAAATGTTGCATATCACTGAAGAACAGTGATGCTCAAACTTCCAGAGGCATATGGCTTTTTAAAAATTGATGTTTTGATCTCATTGGTTTGTGCATTATGCATTCAAAATTCATCCCTGCTCCTTGCTCTAGCAGCCCTCCTTAAGTACTGAATCAGGACTGAAAATTGCCTCAGATCTCAACTCGATATAAGCTGTAAGCCTGGGCCTAGTTGCTGGCACTTTTTATGACTTCTCCTGCATGGTGCACACAAGTGGAGAGAAAGGGACACACATCAGCACAGAGTCTTGTCGTGTCTGATGGTGCAGAGGTGAACTCCCACCCATGNCTGCCACCTCCATATGGAGAGGTTGAGCGTCTTGGAGCTGGGCTGCTTCCTGGGCAGGAGTGCTGTGTGGTCAGAGATCCCCTTGCCTGTTGGGTGAGTCAAAACTAGTGTGGAACCTTTGGGTATGTCTATTGCTAAAACCTACAGCATTTTGCCTGGGATTGCAAAGAANTTGAGGCCGGGTCAGTTATAAGGCCAGGCCAGTTTGCTCTGGGCTTTACACAGCCAGAGACAGGTTTGATATCATATCCCAGCAGAACTTCAAACAAATGTTGCATATCACTGAAGAACAGTGATGCTCAAACTTCCAGAGGCATATGGCTTTTTAAAAATTGATGTTTTGATCTCATTGGTTTGTGCATTATGCATTCAAAATTCATCCCTGCTCCTTGCTCTAGCAGCCCTCCTTAAGTACTGAATCAGGACTGAAAATTGCCTCAGATCTCAACTCGATATAAGCTGTAAGCCTGGGCCTAGTTGCTGGCACTTTTTATGACTTCTCCTGCATGGTGCACACAAGTGGAGAGAAAGGGACACACATCAGCACAGAGTCTTGTCGTGTCTGATGGTGCAGAGGTGAACTCCCACCCATGAGATTTCGTATGAAAGATCAAAGAAGGGCTTCATTTACCTTGCCAAAATAGGGAGAGAGAGGGTGGAGAGTGAGAAAGGCAGAAAAACGTGATCTGCATTGCCAAGGCCCTTGAGAGCTCAGTGTGTGCACAGCAGAGGCTGCGAACCCAGGGAGACATCTCTCATGCATCTCTGGACCAGAAGGTGTGTAGGGGAACTGTTAGGTCAGGGCTTGACGTGGTGATGGAGCACCTGGTGAAGGGATGTGGCTGCCCTGGGAGCACAGGCAAACTGCTTGCACCTGTGCTCCCCTCGTGACCCGAAGGGGTGGGCGCAGGGCAAAGCCACCCTGGGCACATATAAGGCTGAT
>WBMW01002985.1:842865-865221 GCA_013396635.1 Penelope pileata
CTGAAGCAATTTTTGTTTCTTTGTTTGCAAAATAAGGTGAAATCCCATGCACCCTGTTTCCAGTTCCTGCAGTCAGATGCATGTGAGGCTCTCCCCTGCCCTGGTCATGAACAGACTCCTCTTTGTGTGTCGCCTGTTTTGTGAGGTGTGTGCATTACATGAATTTGCCTCTTCCAGGGTGAGGTTGGAGACATTTCCAACCATCAGGGTCATCCTCAGAGTCCTGGGAGCAGGGGCAGGTGTCTGAACCCAGTGCAGCTCTCTTTGATCAGCTTGGGTACTGCTGGATTTGGATTTCTGCACCAGGATGCAATGCCCTGCTGATGGCAGGAGGAACAAGGAGGAAAAATAACCTTGTGAAATCCTATTGGTTTGGCACTTCATCCAGGAAGCTGGACAACAGCACAGGGAGTTTACTAGTTTCATCATGCAGCCCAAACTGGATGGGAAAGGTTTACGGATAGAAAGCTGTTTTGTTTTTTTTCCCTAAATGTGGTAGGGGTTCACAGTCTCCGTGCTCTGAGGATCTGGTGCTGTAAGTCTCAGGGCTGAAAACTATGTCAGCCAGGGCTGCTCAATAGTTCAATGGACAAATGAGAGGACAAAACACAGTAAAAAGCAATCTGAGACCACGTGACTGCCTGTCAGCCAATGCCACAGACCTGGAAAACCCTGGGTTGTAATTAGATTCAGTAAGTATTTCAGAAAGCAGTATCTCCTGCTGTGATACGTGTTAGATAAACACAGAAAAAGGCTTTATGCTGGCCTGCTGGGTTGAGTTGAGTGAAAGCAAACCTACAGCCAGGGAAACTTTCCCCAGTTTTGGGGTCTTGGGCAGGCTACACCTCTGGGTTGCACCGCCTGCTGATGCTCCAGGGACACTGGCCTGCCACCAGATTCTGCAGAAAACTTCCCATGCGTGGCTGCACTGGTCTCAGGCATCCCCTCCTTAACTCACCTCCATTAATCCCTTGGACACGCACATACCGAGTGTATTAATCCTACCCTCCCAGAGCCGAATGCCCAGGGCAGCGGGAGTCGGGGCTGTGTTAGAGGCTGCCTCTGTGCTTCCAGCTCAGAGCTGTGCAGCCAGAGGCACCCAGTCAAACGGCTCTGCTAATGGCCCCCAATTTGCTTGCTCATTTTCACTACTGCACCCCGTGGCACGGCGTCACAGTGCTGCGTATGGCAGATGAGCACTTGGTGTTTTGTTGGGTCTGAAACATGAGTGTTTTCAAGGGCTGCCTATCGGTTTTATAGCTAGCTTATAATCTATATGTTAGGCATGTAATGGTGTGCAGGAGCACGATTGATCCAGAGCTGGATGCGGTAGCACTGTCAGCTGTTAGCTCTGTTTTGAACGGTTCATCAGATGTTTGCAGTGCCAGCTCCTCCACCACCTTGATTCACCCGCAGCCATGACTGCACTGCAGCCATTTTGCTGCACGCAACATCTGGGAATGAGCTCCAGGCCTTCCCCACCCAGCAGCAAAGGCCTTTCATCCAGCGAGCTGTGAGAGCCATGTCGCTGGCTGGGATGGAGAAGATGGAAGTTTATAACCAACAAAAATGCCGGCAAATCGTACGCATTTGGCTGCATTCGCAGCTTGAGCTCAGTGAATTGGAGGCAGTGTGAGCTGCTGTAATATGTCATTTTCTCTGTGCTGCTGGCACGTAACTCACACAACTTCAGCTATCTGAACTGCTGCCGGACTCCCCCACGGTCGTCCCTTGCTGCCCAATATACCAGATAGCGATGTGGTGCTGGTAACAGCACCTGCAAGGCTGCCCCGTGCCACTGCAGAAGCGTTCCCAGAGCAGCTGAGGAAAGGAACATAGCTGGGCAGACCAGTAATTGAGAAAGCTGATACGTTTCTGCCAGGAGAAGGTAGCAATTCATATCCTCTACCTATCGTTATCCTTAAGTATTGATTCCCCAGTCACATTTTCTTTGTTAAATGGCTTGTTTCATCAAGGAGGGTTCTGCAGCTGCAGTCAAAGAGGGACCGAGCGCGTGCATACATTTGGAGTGCTCAGTGTATGTGACCTGAATGTTGGAGTAGCCTCTGAGGCTACTCTCCTGATGAAATCTGTGTGTGCCGCATCTCCCGGCGTTGGTTAACTCCTGCCATCCAACGGGCTGGGCTGGGTCCTGGTGCTGATGTTGTCAGGACCTGGTGTCTTACCCTGCAAAAATCATGTGGTGGCTGTCGGATGTGCAAGAAGGTAGACTTTGGGAAACAGCGTATTAAATATTTGTGTGCGATCATTCTATTCAAACAAATTTGCTTCGATTGTGTTCCCATTCCATTCGTGTCTGCCTTCTGTGAATGTCCCAGAAACATATTTACTGACATGGGTTTTCGCTCAAACAGCAACATTTAAGCGAACATGTTTGTAAAAGCAAATGTTGAATCTACATTCAAACAGTATTTGCTGTGTTGAGATGCTGCTGTTAACGAGTTAAAGCTACTACCAAATTGTTACAGAAATGTTTATTTGACAGAAACTGGGAATTTACACAAAACCACTAAATATGTGTTTTGGGGGCATGTTTTTATGTTTTTCCTTTTTCAAGGGGAGGGGCAATGGAAAGTAAAACATCGTCTGTTTCCAGTTGATCGCATAGATTAAAAGTCATTCAGTATATATGCCCAATCAGGGGAAAAAAAACCTGGATTTCACATCTCATAGTTAAAGCAATGCTAGCAGAAACAATACGGCAAACAAATCAAAGGTTGAGTTGACCTTGTTGTCAGAAAATGCTGATCAACAAACAAATTAAGGGAAACTATGACTTCTGTCCAAGAAAGATTTAAAAACAGATGGGAGTAAGGATTAATTGTTTTGTGGGAGTGAATGTTTCCCAGTCTCTCTGGAAAAGAGAAGGATTTTCTATTGATCAGGCACAGAACTGTACTTCTATGTTGCTTTTAAATCCCATCTTTTGTAATATTTGTACTGTGTGCTGGAAGAATGTAGGTTGTCCTGTTTCACAGTGGAAAAATACAAGAATGAAGTTTTGAAAAACAATTGAAAGCAAATCTGGCATCAATTGAAATCAAGACAGAGGGAGAAGAGAGAGAGTCAAAAAAAAAAAAAAAAAAAAAAACAGACGGAAATGTTGGTCCAGGCCAAAGAAGCAGTATTGGAAAAAGAGAGGTTGACAGCTGAAGCTGTGGGACCCTGAGGAAGCTGGCACTGGCAGAGAAATGTGAGTAATGGCACAGACTGGAGCAAATCACTTTTGGAAACAAAGGAGAGGAATTTTGAAAATTTGCCTCAAGATGAATGGGAAACAGTCTGAGATGAGCAGGCAAAGATGCAATATCAGCTATGTCTTGTATGCATAAATTTGGAAAAGCATGGAGCAAGAAAGCTGCAAAGGTGAGGCTATGCTGTAGACATGGGGGCTGGTAGATCTGCAGTTGGGACACAACTGTGGAGAGAAGGTGAATTAAAACTTCAGAGTAATGCCCAGGTTATGCCCAGCATATGCAGAACAGATCTCAAAGAAGGACAGAAAAGAAATATGGATTATCTGAAACATTTTAGATTGAGACTCTGTTCGAGCTATGAAGGAGTTAACTGAGGGAAGCTGGAACAAATCCAGAAGCTTTCTTAGGCAAGAGACTGCAGGTAAGCAGAAAGGAGTCAGCAAAGTTGTAAGCGATGTGTGTATTTGAACATCGTTGACATAACAGTGACTGGTAGAGCTCACAGGAATTTTCTACTAAAACACATTTTTCGTCTGTGAAGTCAGTTTGTTGAAACTGGCACTCTGTTGGAACACACTTTCTAGTCTCAGTGGAAAAGGTTGCTTAGATCTGAGATGGGATCACTAGTCAGAAGGAGAGAAAGGGAACAGGCAATCAGAAGAGCCAAGTAATTAGTTCACTCATCTAGAATAGAGAAAATCCAGGGTGAAGACTTTGCTGGGTGAGAAGAATTTTGAACCAATGTTTTCATAACTTTGACAGCAAGCCCAGCTGCTAGACTGCTAGCTCTTCTAGAGCAGGGTTGTTTTCTCCCTTCCTCAGAGTACAAAAAAAAAGTCTGCATACGTCATAGTACAAACTTATTCTGAAATTTCTAGAATACCTGGGTGCTTTGCAGCATTGCTGTCTCCCCACCACTTAAGGCAGATCCTCCTGAATGGAGTCTCTGGCTCTGATGCCAGAAGTAACTGACTTCTGTGTGGCCTCAGTCAGGTGATATACAACTGCCTTTTCACAGGTGCTCATTCCTGAGTGCTCATCTGAGGTATTTTGCATCTCCTTTTCTATTTGGTACTGTTCAAAGGCGTTGAAGACCTACTGCTCCCTTTCAAATCCTACAGCAAAGCAATTAGGTTATTTCAGACAGGATTCCCAGAAATGGAGATGCATAAAATGAATGAACGCGCGAAAACGTTGGCCCTAATATCTCTGACTCAGCTTTTCCATCTCTACAATGGAGAAAATGATGCTTACTGACTTCTCAAAATACTTTGAGCTCTGCAGATGTAAAGCAGAGTGAATGTTAAGTATGATTATCATTTTTATTACAGAAAGATATAAAGGATCGTTTATCCCTGGAAAAGGGATCCCGGCACAGCAGAGGCATCCCTCTGTCCGAAGTTCCTGAAAGTTGAGCAGCTGCTAAGAAACCAGAGTACCTTCATCCCAATGAGTGCCCCAAGTGGGATGGAGCTGGCAACCATTTCACAAAGCTGCCATGAGGTGAAAAAGAGACGGGACCGGGCATCATTAGCAGCAAGGAGATCATTAGATTTCTGCACTACGGTCTGCATGAACCTACAGTGGAAATGGCTGAGGACAGTCATGTAGGAGAGATAAGAGGGAATGACTCTCTTAAGCACTCTATGAAGAATAAGGAGGCTCTGGGTGCTTGTTAAATGGAAAACCGGTGTCGATCCTGGAGCCTGAGAACACAGCAGATAATGGCTTATTTTCAAAGAGCTGAGCAGAGTACCAGAAGCTAAGGAATTACTGGATACAGGAGTAAAGTAAAAAAGACGGAGTAAGGAGATAGGCCTAAGTGATGAGAGGTACCAGGGTCAAGAGAAGTAGTTGTTTTCCTGAGAAACTGAATTATGTCAGGTGTTTCCAGGGCTGCAAAGAGAGTAGGAGGAGAGCCATGAGAGAGGTTCAGGAAAGGGAAATGTTAAGTCTAGGTGAGCTAAATCAGGGCAATCTGTGACTAAAAGGCAAAAAAAAAAAAAGTATATTGTACGTGTCTGGAAAAGGACTAGGAGGTGAGAACAACATGGGTGTTCTGGGAGGAATAGCAGGGTCTGAGAAACAGAAAGGACTAACAGCAGCTGGAGAAATGAAGGAGGAGTAAGAACAGTGCTACCTATAATGAACTGCCCTAAGTCTCCTGCTGGACATGGAGAAGGGGTTCATACAGTCATTTCTGAAAGTATAACCCAAATGATTAAAAATCAGACTGGACAAAGTATCCTGAAGAAGAACTTGAAGTGATGGATAGCTTTTCCGCTCTTTAATGCAGCCAGTGTTGGACAGAAATGGAGATTACACAGCTCTGCAGGTATTGCCATAATGGACTGAGAGGAAAGGAGGGAGCCAGGCACACAGCAGATGAGCACTAGCAGGCATGCAGGGAGGATGTTTGAAGGCAATCAAAAGTTCAGTGTGATCCTGAGATGAAGAGACAACAGGGAAGTGGTGCAAACCCAGGGAGGCAGCACTGGGGAGGGATGGAAAAGTTGGGCTCATTAGGACAGAGTCCCAGAGGTCAGGAAGCTGAAGAAGAGAAACTGCATGGCAATATTTGGGAAGGAATGAGGAGGAAGAAAGGGCAGCATGAGGTAAGAGGTGTCATGGGGTAATAAAAACAAAGACTGTAACAAATCTGAAGCATCGTGGAAGATAAGAGAGCAGAAGAAATTCACATGCAGGAAGGTGCTTCAGGAGTGAAGGAAAGCTGAGCTGTTTTAAGAAAAAAAAAAAATAGATGGAGGATCCACTCAGTTTCAGAAATTGAATCCATCTTATTTCACAGCCTAGTGGTCCGGATGCTGTCCTTGCTCTCACAATGATCTAACTGAGCTTAAACCTGAAACCTGGTACCCAGCTCTGACATATCCTGTCCCTGGCTGCCAGGCAGAGGCCAATTGTCTTCCCTCCCCTCTTCCATGGTGCTCTTCCTTTAGCTCTTAATTTGTGTGCCTCAGGAAAAGAGGCTGTTCTTCAGGGACTGCTGTGTGATTTCTGCTCTCTCTGTCCCAGCTGTTACCGTGAGCAGAAGGTGGGAGATGGGGCTTCTCCTGCAAGCAGGGACAGGAATGTTTCTTGCTTGTGCTGGCAGTTCTGTCCTGCTGGGACCAACCTTGGTTGGACATAATCCAGGGAAGCTGCAATGAACAGCAGAGACAGCATCATTGATCTCCCTGGGACCCTGCAGAGTGTGGAAATGGAGAGCTCCTGGGGATGATGGCAACCCCACTGCTTTCCTCTTTGTAGTGCCTGACACTCATGGGCTGGGACAGGGGGTGCCCAGCCCCACGGTGCACCCACAGCCCTCATCCCATCACATGCAGACAGTGCTTTCCCTGCGCCTGCCTCCTCCTGGGAATTATCACTCCCAATGTGTGGGTGATTGATTAGGCAGGAGCAACCCAGAGGCAGTGCTGCAGTTGCTCAGACTAGATCACGAAAGCACAAACCTACTCAATTCTCAGAGATGGAGAGGCCCAGCAGGACTGTAGGGTAGGCTTAATACTCACACTAAAACATCCAGTGTGCCGCAGCATTATCTTTCCCTTACCTGCTGTTCCACTTGTGTCACTCTCTGCTCGAATCCCTGTGCTGACTCCCACCCTCCTTCTACATCAAAGTTCAGTTCCTCACTTCATCTCCAGGGCCTCACGTGGCCCCTTTGTCGCCTACCCTCCCTTGTGCTAACCCAGCACATCTCCCTCTTCCCATCCCCTCTGTGTCCCCAAAGCTGTGGCTCTGTTCCTTCTCTCCTGCTGTCCCTCTCCATGCCCAGGCCCAGCCTTGGCCGCCTCCCTGCCACCTGCCCTCAGGGCTCATTCACTGCAGCTGGTCTTCCTGTGCTAACGACTTCCACTTCTCCTGTGTCCTTGGCAAGCGTTTCCCCTTCTGACTATTAACTTTGTTTACTACATTATGTCTTCAGAATGAGGAGTGATTCAGAGGTACCCGGCTAAAGCCAGGAGCAAACAAGACGTGAGCATGCAATGGCTCAGCGTGTGAGCTTTCTCAGACGCTTCCTTCCCTCGTTCCAGCCTGCACGTCTCAGGCCTAATTGTGCTCCCAGTGCTTTCCTGCTGACCTTACTAGAAGCAGGATCCAGGCCTTATGGATGCAGGCCTGCCTGCAAGCTGCTGAGAGCCCCTTCTGGAAGCGCTGAGCTGGTGCCCCAAAGGTCGGGGTCTTTGTGTAATGAAACTCTAGGGCAAGATTCTGCCTTCTTAGCTGCCAGGAAAGCGCTGTGTACACATGAAGGCATGTGGAAATACATAATGTTTCACGCTACGAGCAGACAGCATTAGCAGGGAAAGGCTTTCCCCTCCCACTCACCCTTTGTCTATCTGCTTCTTTCCTGTTGTCAAAATTTAGCATCCTTCACTGAGAGGCTCGGTTTCGCTCTGATGCTTGGAAAGCATCCAGTCCCAGCTCGCGCGCTTCTCTGCCAGTCTCCACAGGTACTCTGTACACAGGGCTTCCAGCTAGTCAAGAAATGCTCTTCTCCCCTCCTGCTGGGGAATCTCCAAGTTGCCGGGGTTGTTACAGGATTCTGGCAGTTTGGCAAAGCCAAGCATTCCTGCTGGGATGTATTAACCCTCTCTGCTCTGCAGTGCATCATGAGAGGAGCCCTCCGTAGGGGTGGAGGCCAGCCCTGGAGAAGCATTTGCACAGATTGGTCCCAAATCTCATTTTGATATTCACTAAAAGTGGCTGCAGGAAGGACAGGTTGGGCCAGAGACTGGTGCATGGAGGAATGAGGCAGACTGGATTTCACATCTGGGTTTAAAATTTCTCCAGTGCTGATTTGGCAAAACCAAGGCCACAGCTGTGTTAATTGCGAGGCCTGGAGAGCCAGGCCTCAGTGCACAGTGTACCACAGAGGCTGGTTTTGGGGGAACAGACTGACGGGCTGAGGAGCCCTACTGCACATAGGGGTAAGCTGTTCCCCAAGGAACAGCTGGCCAGATGTGCCCTCAGCAGCCCCAGCTGTCCCCACAGGCCTCAAAGGCAAGCTGCAAGTGGATGTCAGCTAAGGTGGGAAAGGTGCACGGTGGTGGGCGTGAGGTCAGGTAGACGCAAAGAATGGGCTGGAAAAACATAGGGACCTATTTTTCTACCCAACACAACTTTGAAATTGTAAAGCTTCCTGTTCTTCACTAGGATGGGACAGAAAATAAGATTTTTCTAGACCAAAACAGTGATTTTGATGCACTGAAAATGTCAATAAGCTGACAGTTCAGGCATTCACCTTATTCATCTGGGAAGCAGGTGATCAAGTCAATGCCTCTGTAACCCTCAAAGAAATTTTCTATGAAAAATCCTGACCACCTGCTAGAGAGAGAGGCTTTCTACAGCAGCTGTCGCATGAGCACAAAAAAAAAAAAAAAGGGTTTACTCATGGAAAGGCAAACACAAAGTGAGGCTGAAACGCTGCAGTTCTTTGATCTTGGCACACGTCCTGACAGGCAGCTCCAGCGCAAAGATAAGATCACGAGGGTAAGATCTAAGGTGCAGCACAGCATTTTAAGGCTCTGTTGCTTCACAGGCTGCTGTCAGTGCAGTAGTCAATTAGAAAGCGAGGAAAGGGCTGGAATTTCAGCTCGGTGTTTCCAGTGAGAGCTGAGAGTTTTCTCAAGGAAAAATGGGTGAACCTGGAAGGGGGTCTCAGCAGCCTCAAGGAGACGAGTTCCTGTTTTACAGGCTTCATAGCAAGCTTCAGGTCCGAGACCCACCTTAGCCAACATATGGGGCAGGGAGAGATGCAGTTTGGAGCAAGAAGCTCTGGGCACGTCTCCAGAGAATACAATCCCAACCACAGGAGGTGGTTTGGGCATGATTCAAAACCCTGAAACGGCCCTTCAGGTTTCTAACTGAGTGTAACTGGACCAGGTCACGTTAGAAATAATATTCCCCAGTCTAGTACTGTGAGTAAATTTTATCCTGTTATGAATAGCCTCCTCTGCAGGACGCAAGAGCAATGTTACATGTAGCGAAGCTGAAAACGCTTCAGAGATTAGCCCTAGCCCGTAGCTCCAGACTCCTTTGTAATGAATTAATGTGCTCAATGAATGAAAATATATTGGTGCAGCAGCAAGACTTGCAGTCAAGCTTCAAAGGGGTTCTGGTGGCTGAGCAGCCCTACCTGCTGCAGCCGTGCCACAGGGACTTTCACACTCATCCTTCACAGCCTCCCATCTGCTTGCTCCTTTCCAAGTCATCGTCCCCTTGCTGGCCTCCACTCACCTTTCTTGCAGGCATCATCCCTAAATCTGGCACGCTCCTGCCCTCCGTGGATTTCATTTTAAAAGCAAGCATAAACTTAACAGGATACAGCGTGCACACAACCATAAATGTCTCACAATCGTGTACTGCTATAAACCTCCTTCTTCCAAACACCCTGCTGGCACTGTTTGCTTGTTAAATAACCCCAGTGCTGTGCTTAAGTCTAACTTTTGTTACAAGCGCTTCAGGAGGGGGCCAAGGCGCTTTGTTTCCTTGTAAAGCGCTAGGGTACCCGCAACTCTGGAGGAATAACAATAATAAAATTATTAATGTTCTAATAGCAGCCTCTGAATGCTAACACTGCTTGCAAGAATTGGCATTTGTTTTTGCTGGGCTGCATAAAGAAAGGGCCTGGAACTAAATCTGTGCAATACCTACTCCGACACCTGTTTTTTGATGTGGGTTAGGAGCAGAGCAGCAAGTTAGAGCAGCAGCTGCTTGCCTGGGGCTGTCGGGAGCTGTGGCGCAGCTGGATGCCACACTTTGGAATACCCCGTTTGGCCCCATGAAGTGTAAGCTTTGCTTGCCCACATGTGTTGGACTAGGAAGGGGGCTGCAATGTCCCCAGTGTGGGGATGCTGCTGGTGTAGGGTGCTCCCCTTCCAACCACTGGGGACACCAATGGCTTTGTCCCCAGCTGCTGGCAAGAATGGGCTTGCTATGCATCACATCTGCCCCATCCTCCCTTTGGTTTCTTTATTGCTTTGGGGGCATTTGCTGCCTGAAGGAACAGCAAAATCCACAGAGCACTTTATCTGAGAGAGATGAGCAATGCTTCCTGGCTGGGCAAAGCCTGGGCGAGCTCAGCGAGCGCGTAATGGCCGCTGTGCTCATCTGTGGCAGCTCCGTGCTTGGGGACCTTCCTCAGCCTTGCGTGAAGGGCTCTGGGTTCCCCTGGTGTCAGACGTGCTGGAGGAGAGCCAGCCCTGCCCTTGTTCTGCTTGCTTGCCTAAAACCATCTCCATGCTTGTCTTCTGGGCTGGAGTAGCCAAAAGAGGATCTGCATGCCCAGCAAAGCCACTCACCCCAATTCTTGCAACTGCGGCCAGTCCCCCAGTTCACGTTACAGAAACCAATTGCTAAACATGTAGGATGGGGTCCTAACGAGCCCTGGGGGTGCAGGGGATGGGGAGAATGGAGAAACAGCTGCCACTGTCATTGACTTGCTCCGTTCTCTGGATTATTTCCCTGGGGTACTTGGGTGTTTTTATTATTAATAACTAATTTTTATCTAGCACTGTGCATCCTGAAGGACCCTGAAGCACACCACATACTTCATAAGCTAATTGCCAGCTGAGCCTAATTCCTCACTTGGTTGTGACCATATCTGCTGAGGGAGCAGCTCGGGGTCACACTGGGTTTGCACCAGTTTAACTGAGGACAGCCTCTCCCTATAGATCCAGCAGGATATGTCAGAGATAAATGTAGCAGAGGGTTGGAGGTGAAAATTTTGAGTTGCCTTTTCTCCTCCTTCGTAATTTAAAACTGACTAATGAAATGGTGGTCAGAAAGCCTTCTGACCACAGCACTGCAATTGCAAGTGTCCGTATCTGTGTGCCATGACTTCCGATCACCCCTAGAGTTATGATCTCACCAACCCCCCAAAACATGACCTGCCAGGGCAAGCCTGGCCCTGTGCTCTGATGTATGCTCACAGGTCAGCTTTGCCTGGGGAGAAAATGCAACCCCACCAGATGAGCAGAACTATAAATCTTCTGCCACAAGGACTTCCTCTGTGTGCTTCTGACCTGGCCCAGCTGAGCTCTGGGTTTTGAGTTCAAGTTGGAGGCTGCTTAGTCCCTATGTCCCCATCAGCTAGGATGGAGTTTATGTGTTCTGGTTTCTGAGAGTTTGATGTTGTACCCCTGAATGCAAAACCTGTCCTAGTTACAATATTGCTGCCATGACGGGGAAAAAAAAAAAAGCAACAGCTCTTAAATACTCCCTTCAGCCCATCCACCCCTTTCCCCCCAGGCTTCCATTAGTATCTCCCTTCCCCTGACATCTGGATGTGCCACCGCAGCTTGGGATTGCCTGTGGTAGCAGTGGAGCAGCTCCTCTCCTCCCACACCTTATGCACATCATTTCTCTCTCACTGCAGATAATTGCATCACCCTTCCTGTCACTCGGCTCGCAGTTGTAGTGTCACATTTGACTCGTTTTCCACACACACACAAATGTTCTTGCTACAAATTGCCAGTTTGGCTTTAGCTGTGGTTTTTTTTCTTTCTTTCTTCCAGAATATCTTGATTTCTTTCACTTGCCCTTTCTGTTTGGTCAGGACTTCTCTCCATGCTCTGACCATCTTCTGCCTTTGCTCGTCCACCTGGCAGCCCCAGTGCTCCAGCTGTGCTCCAGGAGGCTGAACCCCAACATCACGCTGCAACATCTGAGCACAACCATTTGCCAGCCCTTTTCTCATTCCCTTTTCTGGTTCCCAGCTCATTTGCAGGCCAGTTCTGCCTCTTCTTACATGGCAAAGGCAATAGCTTTGATCAGCTCAGCTGGCCTGACCTCAAGTTGTGCCAGGGGGATTCAGGTTGGATATTTGGAAAAATGTCTTCTTAGAAGGAGCGGTGCTGCACTGGCACAGGCTGCCCAGGGAGGTGGTGGAGTCACCGTCCCTGGAGGTGTCCAAGAACCGTGTGGATGTGGCACTGAGGGACACGGGTCACTGGGCATGGTGGGGGTGAGTTGGTGGTTGGACTGGGTGATCTCAGAGGTCTTTTCCACCCTTAATGATTCTATGACGTACCTTGAAGACTCTGTGACAGGACTTGTACGCATGGAAGTTCACAAGGCTTTGTGTACCAGCCACTCCAACAACGGCAGAACTGGTTCCTAACCTCTCTCTCGAGGAATCAGAAATATCGGCAGCGCTTTATGTATCCACCAAACCACACAGGAACACATCAGCAAGAAAAACACAACTGCTTTCATTTATGTGTGTATATGAAATCACAACATGCATTTGCAGTATATATAGATGTAATTCTCTTTTCAATTCCAGAATCCCATCACAGCTGGGAAATGCAAGAAACACAACGTTAGGAGGAGTGAACTTATCCATAGCTTTAGATAAGCCTACTACATTGTTGTGTTTATTACTCTTTTCAGAAGAACTTCAGCTCAGGTTTGATTCTGGCAACATCTAGCAAGTAGAGGCAATTGCTTACCAGGGGAAATGTTTGTACTGAGTGTGTGCAAGAAAGGATTTTTTGAATGACTTTTATTATTGCTGTGTTGAGGTTTTTTAATTTGTATC
The DNA here is from genome assembly GCA_013396635.1 of Penelope pileata. Classification (NCBI taxonomy): domain Eukaryota; kingdom Metazoa; phylum Chordata; class Aves; order Galliformes; family Cracidae; genus Penelope; species Penelope pileata. The sequence continues at coordinate 855,652 of WBMW01002985.1, forward strand.
TTGGACAGATGTCTAGCATTGCCTGAAAACAAGCCACCTGCAATGCTTCAGCTTATAAAGCTCAAACGTGCTGGATTTGTCTTTGCACCAAAACGCCTTCCAGAGCCTTTGCCCAGTTTCCCAGCCAATCCCCCTCTCTGCCTGTGACAGAGCATGGGAAACTCCGAGCAAGGGCGTGGATTTTTTTTGAAAGTTACAACCCTGTAACAACAGGGTGCTTACAAATGGAAATCTTTGGATAATCTTAAGCATAGGGTTTGCTGCTGCTGTATCTCTGCCCACAGAACTTGAGCCAGCCGAGGGCTGTGGAGTGGGGCAGGGAGCCAGGGCCCAGCAACAGGCCCGGCATCGAGAGGCCACAGCGGGGACTCGGCTCCGCTCACCCTCTCCTTCCCGGTGCTGGTGTCTCCCACTTCTTCCTCCCCTGCTCACCTACGTCTAAGTTTCTATTTCCATCCACTAACTGCCTCCTGACCCAAGTCATGTCCCCAGAATTGGGTCTGTCAGGCTGTTTACTGCAGTGGCTTTGGTCATGGCTAACACACTGCGATACAGCCCTTCCTTCAGGCTCATCGAGGCACTGCATGGCGGCGTTTGTACCATTTTCACTGCAGAAAAAAACCCTTTATTATCTGATCCTGAGCAACAGACGTAATAAACATGATTATTAATGATAAGGTGAGGAGAGCTGGTACAATGGTTCTCCCTTGTAGGCAGGGGGGATATTCTTTCATAACTATAAGATCAATTTCTGTTTTGCATCAGTCCCTTTACAGTTGTCTTCGCCACAATATCTGAATGATTTCCAGTGGCACATTAAGTGATGGGGTTTGATATCAGTCACATGTGGTTTGTTCTTTTATCCTCTCCCCAGGGAGAGAATTACGTATGCAACATACTGGTTATGTTGCTAGGGTTTTGTTAGTTTTTTGTTTTTTTAACATATGCACTGCTGCATGATTATGTCAGAGAAGGCCACATCAAAGCAGGCGTGCTGCATTTATATGAGGAGGTGATGAGGTTTCTGATGGTCCTTTGTTCCCAGGGGACCTCTGCTAGAACCCCTGCAGACCCCATTTGCCACCCACTGGTATCATTAGCACCACTTTGGGACGGTGATGGCCATCTTCCTCTCCTGGCTTGGGAGTCCTCTGGCGATACTTGTAAGGCACGCACACCAGCAGTTTGCCACGTAGCTCTGGAATTTGTCCTCTGGGCAGCTGGCTCTGAGCTTCACCACCTGCTACCAAAGGGACTCGGCTCAGAAACGGGGTCTTGGAGCAGAAATGTTCCTGCTCTGCGTCTGCCATTTCTCTCATTTCTTTCGCAATCAAACAGCAAATACCAGTTTAATCTGCAGCGATGATTACTTCTAAGGCAGGATCACCAGCGTGGATTTGGAGGTCTTTCACATGGGCACAGCCTTCGCGTTCCTCTGGGAGAAGGTCACATCAAGGAGGAGCACGCTATGTTTGAACTGGGAGGTGGGGAGAACTATCTGGCCCGAACGACTCCAGTGTCTGATCACCTCCATGTGTTTAATACAAATATCCCCAGGCTGTTTCCCCGAGGCAGAGAAATGCCATTATTCCCTCTGTTGGTGACGGAAGAGGGGGTTAAGTGACTTGCTAAAATGATACAGGAAAGGTGGCAGAAGGAGGTGCTGAATCCTTGGCTAACACCGCGCTGTCATTCTGAGCTTTTGGAGACAACAGCTATATCCAGCCACCTTTATTTATTTCTCTAGAAGCCACCATGCCAAAACCTCTGCTAAATTAGAGAGGGAGGCTAAAGTAAAGCTTTCAGCGGATTGCTTTTTTCCGTAAATGGAAATACCACAAATCATTCTGGGAAAAACAGGTCTTTCTGTTCTCTTCCCTCTCTATCTGCCTCTCTCCTTTTGGATGTCTCTCCCTCTGGCTCCCAGTTCTCAGCTGCACAGTCCTGACCATCTAAAAGCACTCCCTGCCCTGCAGGAAGGGAGCAGCTTTGTATTCTTTGGAACTTACTATTTGCCGACGGATCGCGCTCTGCAGGCAGACGAGACTTCTGAAAAAGCCAGGGCTGCACAAAGCAGTGCAAAAATAAACCATGCCATCAACAGCACCGAGCCAGGTTCCCATCAGGGGTAACTCGGTCCGGCTCGCACTGCAGCAGAGTCGGCGGCTGCCAGCTGCCCTGCGTAGACAGCGTGTACCCAAACGATGGCTGGCCACCTCGCAGGAGGTCTCTCTGAGATGAAACGTGGTCAATACTGATGTCCATGCGTCTTAGATGTTTGGTCCATCTTGGCACTATGGCAGGTTGCAGCCCAGCACACTGCCTCTGCTCCTAAGCTCTCCAAAGCTTGGGGAAGTGATGGTAAATGCTTGGGGTCTGACCCAAGGGCTCCCAGTAACACCCAGGGCCTTGGGGGATGCTCTGGGATCTTGCCGTGGTGTCAGAAGGCCGAGGGCCAGGATTAGCGGTGTTCTCCGTGGATCTGGTCTCCCTCACCTTTTTGGCCCTGAGACAAGTTCCCCGGCTGCTTTTCACGTCCTAAATCAGGCTGTCCCAGGAACCCTGCAGCAACATGCCGAGGCGAGGGAGGTGGCTGTGGAGAATGAGACCAAGAAATGGGAGGAAGATCTGGAGACAAGAGGAGAGCCCAGACAGTGCTGGGAGAGCTGCAGCAAGAGGGTGTAAGTGCACAGCTTAAGTTTCTCATAGGCTTGCAGAAGCCAGGATGCTCAACATCTGCCTGGGATCTGCAGCATGAAGTATCTCATCAGGAAGAATGGGAAGGGCAAAAGGACGTGAGTATGGAGGATACATCACTCCTCCCTCCTTAAAGGAGTCCCAGAGTCCTACACATCCTCCCATATAGAGATGCGTTCATGCTCAAGCATTCAGAGGCATTGGCTGCAGTGTGGCACAAGGCTCGTCCCTCCCTGGCTTTGCAAATGGCGCGTGCAGAGCGAGAGAAGGGTCTTCTGCCAGACCTCTGAAACACTGCTGAGCTTCTCTACACGCTCCCCACAAGCGGCTGAGGGGCTTCCACCGGCACAGGGAGGCTGTCCCACCATCCCAGCAGGCCACAGATGTCTGTGAGAGGACTGCCAAGCTGCCTTGGCATGAGAGACAACTTCTCCACGCTGAGCTGATTTCTGAGCCTCCGCATCTGCCCTGAGCACTCGCACAGCCTCCAGCACCCATGCGGCCACCCTGTGCCCTCTGGAGGAGTGCAAGGCAGAGCAGTGCTGTCCCCGCATCTCACGAGGTGGGTCTCCGAGAAGTGGTTTCACCATCACGCCTGTGGCAGAGCAGAAACTGAATCTTGTTCTCTCCTGTTCCCAGTCACCGCATCAATGACCTAAATTCTGCATCCTTTCTCCATCCGTCGCCCAGATGAGCTAGGAGGCATTGGAGGAGAGGCTGTGGCAGCACAGGCAGACAGCTGTCATCCAGAGCCACGGCTCCATGCTGGTACCATGCACAACAGCAGCTCAATGGGATCAGTGCTGCCCATCCTGCCCTCACAAACACCAGTGGGGCTGAACCAGGACCAGCCCAGAGCAGCACATCAGTCTGAGGTGGAGAGCAGCTCCTCTGTGCCATGGCACTTTAAGCAAGCTGGGGTTGGACACCCCAATAGCCTTACACCCTGCTGAGCCTCAGCAGCACCCTTTGGACATCCGGCTCCGGGAGAAGGTTTTCAAAGTGCCTGCATGTCCACTTGCTTTGTATTGTGTGGGCAAGTAGCAGGTGGTTGGCTGTGGATCTTTCCTTCCAGAAGAGCCATGGCTGAGAAGCAGACACTTGATGCAGTAACTGCATCGGGGATGGGTGATTAATAACCTCCTTTAATAGCCCATAGGTTTCTTCCCCTCGTGCTTATATCTTACACAGACTCCTCTCCGCTGTGACTAACTTCTTCAAGGAAGCTCCTTGAGCTAGCAGTGAAGGGTGATAGGTACCTCAGAAGCGCCAGGCACAAGCCAACAGGATGCAGAAGAGCCAAGCTTTGGGGCTGACGCAGAGGAATTTCAGCCATCTGCTCAATGCAACCTCCCAAACCTTGCCCCAGCAAGGCTTTGCCTGGAGAAAAACCCAGGGGGTATTCTCTCTGTTTCCACATATCCCCAAATATCTGAGAGATCACTGGAAATCATCTGGAGAAATCTTCTGAGACATGACTCAGGGACCTGACGTGGTGCCTGATGTCTCAGTCTGGCAAGGACTGGCCTGCAGGAGCTCCGGGTTCCTCACAGACAGCCCTTCCTGGAGGCAACAGCTGCAGTTGTGGCTTCAGTGTCCCCTGCCCTGCACACCTGGCTGGTCCCACGGCTGGGCCAGGATGGCAGGCAGGTTTCTCAGGTTACCACCGCACTTGTCGCTCTCAAGATTCAGGCTGCAAAGTCCCCCACTTGGGGGTTCAGTCAGGATGAGACACAGGTGCCTGATCTCCAGCTATGGGATCGCCATGCACCACACACGGGGACTGCGTTCCTCCTTTCCAAAGGGCCGCCCCTGTGCCAGCGTGACCAACCAGGCACCTCAAGACACAAATCAACCAATGTCCAGTCAGCCGATGGCCGCAATGATGACAGTGCTCGAGGACCACTACTCTGCAGTGGTACTGCTGATTTCAAGAGGAGAGTGACACAAATGGTGAAAAGCGGAGACTGGTAGAAATCCCAGATGATGGTGGACTGGGGAGATCTCTCTGCCCTCCTGGTGGGATGGCTTTGCTGACGATGGACTGTGTGAAAAAGGGCGCCCCAAGTCTATAGGAGAGAAGCTGGCAGAAGCCCCTGTATGGAAACCAGCCTGGTGGAACAGTGGGTGACCCAGGTGCTCACCCACAGCAGAAATTTGGCTCCCCCAGCACATGGGGTGCTTGACTGCAGAGCTGCACCCCAACCCTCGTGCCAAGCTTCTTGCGGGCTTAATCTGTGAGCAGACCCGAGAGGAGGCCTGCTAAAGGTACACAAAGCAAGCAGTCATACAGAGCAAGTAGATTAGGAGCTTTTGTTCTTCTCCTACAACAGCGGAACAATGGAGCATATCCCGCCAGTGAAATGAATAGGTATAGCAAATTCACAGCAGAGAAAAACAAACACTTTTCCGCACAAATACAATCAGCCCGCTGTACACAGCACCACTGGAATTCACCGAGGCTACGCCAGGTGAAATTCAAGTGGAGAACGGGTTTTTCTACAACTACACAAACACCCAAAGTCGCGCCAGCGGATGCTTACAGTAGGAATGTTAATGAATGGGTTTTGCCACTTGACCCAGCCTGTGACCCTGGTTCTGCCTCCCGCAGAGGTGGGATGGGCCTCCTGTCCATCCATGGCCAAAGACTGCAGGGCTGCCTGCTGCTGGGCCAGGTGGACGTCAGGCTGCGTTTGTCCCATGTTCCTGTGCAAACAGGAGGGAGATAGGTGTGTGAGTGAGTGAGAAGAGCACCCAAGGGTCCTCGCATGAGTGTGTGGGAGAAGGGAAGGGAGGGTGTGAGGAGCGACGCAGAGGGCAGTTGCTCCTTCAAGGAGGTTGCTGGTGTTCTCATTTGTTCTTTATTTTCCTCTTGTTCCCTAGGGAATTTTAAAGGTCTGTGTAAGCAAATCGATCACTTCCCTGAGGATGCAGATTATGAAGCCGATACAGCAGAATATTTCCTCCGTAAGTCCGCAGGCTCTTTTCCTTGCCACTGCTCATAGGCACTGGCGTCGGGTGCCGTTAGCTCTCTGCAGACAGCGCAGTGCAGATCCTGGGTCTCGTGGGGCTCAGGGGGCAGAGCAAGGGACGGCTGTGAGAGGTGGACTGGGGCACCCCAGTCCCCCCAGGTCTCTGCATCTCTCTGTCTGGCTCCACTCTCACCCCCCTGGGACCTGCCATTGAGACAGGGCACGTTGCAAACGCGCTGTGGCAACCAACGGTATTTCTTATTAGCAGCAATTTGTTGTGATATAAACCCAGAGCCTTTTAACCCAAACACATCAGAGAGCTTGGCACATGGCAACAGCACTCTCTGAGCCCCTTTCCAATGGGTGAGACACGTGGGGACAGAAGGGATCACAGGGGCCGTCCTTTGTGGTTGCAGCCAGAGCTTGGGTGCGGGACCACCAGCGCTCCCCTCTGCATCCCTGCTTTCACTCAAGCATCCTCTCTGCCCAAATTACACATTTGAGGTTGTGCTTCCTCACTTGATTCTCCAGTTGCATCAGGTTTAAGAAATTTGCTGACTGCATCTGAGGGGCGCCCATTTCTCCCTTGTGCCACCCCTCCCCAAACACTGCATTTCTACAGAGCAGACCCACAGCATATGTCCCCCTGGCTGGCGATGAGCCACTGCTTTCACCCACCCCGAGAGCTGAACAGGAGTCGCTCACCCCTCCAGGTCCCCACGTTTCTCCCTTTTCCTCCTTCTGCAACCACAACATCTTTTGGCACCATGAGAAGAGATCTTCTCCCTTCTGGAGTCTGAGAGAAGAGCTTTTGACCTCTCAAGGTGAAGCATCAGAGGCCTCCGAAGACCAGCAGCCTCTCAGAGTTGCTCCTTGTCAGCCAGCTGTGCTGGAAGCCAGATGTGGAGACCCAGCCCTGCGGCAGAGATGAGAGAGATAATTTAGGCTCTGAAAAGCTCATTTGTATGTGAAAAGAGGCAGCTCTTATGCTGCTTGCACAGTCGTTTGGGAGTGAGGAAGCTGCAAGCATCCTCTGCCTTCACAAAGGAGAGCTGGGGGAAGGGAGTGAACATCCTGAGAGCTGTGGATCCATTCCCTCAGAGGGAACAAGACCCAGAGACAGAAACCAGCCAATGCCAGGACTCGACAGTGTCCCTAGGATGGGATGCTTATGAAGAACGAGATTCAAAGCGCGATTTGGCCGCTCGGTTAAGGACTGCTGGGGTCACTCCTGGGGGAAGTTGGGCTTCTGCTGCCTGCCTGCAGAGACCCCACGGAGCAACTTCTTCCCAAGCCTTCTGCCAAACCGAGTCCCAGGGTGCTCTGCACGGGCGATGCCTGGTGCTACTGGCAGGAGCAGCTAGGGAGGTACTCGTTGTTATCGACCCAAGTGATTCCTTTGGTTGGAAGACCAGGATAACCATGGGACAGTGCCCATGTCCCACCTAGAAGGGCTCAGACTTGATACCTGCCAGACATCTACAGAAGGTGCTTCATGTTTCTGGGAGCTAAACACCCATTAGAGAGGAAACAGCAGCACCCCTGTGTTAACATGCTAGGAGGAAGTTAGAAAGTAGGCAGATGCTATGAGCATCCAAACGCCATCATAAATCCTGTTCTCATTAGCCCCAAGGATCCAGAAAACCAGTTGAGACCCTGCCCCTCTCTAGCTTGCTTGGTGCTTCCGAGGGGCAGGAGGCAGGGCTCACCCTTTTCGTGCTGCCTGCAGCTCCCCATGTCAGCTGGTGCCTTCAGGGTCTTCCAGCAGCTGGGAATTTCTGAAATCAGACTCACTTAAAACCAATACAGTCAGAGAGGGGTTGTGAACGTCCCTCTAGAAACCTTCTGAAAAGAGGATGCCCGCTTGATATTTGCTCACCTCCATCTAGCTTTGCCTTGCCGAATCCCGCCTTGCCTTCCAGAAGCTATTAAGATGGTTATTATCACTCTCCTGTTCCCTGAAACACAGCCAGGCAGAGCTGGAAAGCAAACATGAGGTTTCTCCCTGCCTTTTGCTTTCCCCATGCACAGGCAGGGGGCTAGCCCCCCCCCACAGAGCCCATTGCTTCTGCCTAGTAGGACCCTGACGCCGACAAGGTCTTTGAAGCACAGTCTCTGCTTGTGTCGGAAAAAGTCCTGCCTTTGCTTCAGTAGGGTCTGTTCCTGTAGGCAAGGAGGGTTTGGCTTTCATCCCTCTTCCCAATCTTTGCTCCACAAGCAGAATTCACCAGCCTGTCTGATACCTTTCTGTAGCAAGCAGGGCTTCATTTCACACCTTCCTGCTTACCTTCTCCTGGGACAGGAAGAGGGAAGCCCTTCCTAGTAAAAAATACAAATAGTGCCAACACAAACCAACACAGACTGCTCCAATATGTGCAAGTTCCTCCCTAACCTCTGAGGCTCATTGTGCATCAGTGCCATTGCCCTCTGCGTGTGCAGCTCTCCCCTACCGAGCGAGGGCATGCGCGTGGCAGCTGGCTCACAGCACCCAGCCCTGGCCTCTGGAAGGAGCCCAGCTCTTCCATCACCAGCACCTTCTGACACACTTTGTCTCTCTCCTCTCACCTCCTTTTTACCCCTCTGGGAATCACTCTGTCTCCCCCCACCCATGAAACACACCCGCGCCCCCCGGCCCCCTCTCCCCGCGCTGCCTCCACGGCCCCGCTTCCTCTCTCTGACACAGCGCTGTTATCTCTGCCCCTCTCCCTCTCTCCTCCGCAGGGGCTGTTAGAGCCTCTAGTATTTTTCCGATCCTGAGTGTGATTCTGCTTTTCATGGGTGGACTCTGCATTGCAGCCAGCGAGTTCTACAAAACCCGACACAACATCATCCTTAGTGCCGGCATCTTCTTCGTGTCTGCAGGTAACGGGGCACACGCGCGGCGGGCTCGGGGGCACGGGTAGGCTGTGCTTCCAACCTGGGGATGAAGGCAACACCCCCAGGAGGCTTCTCCAGATGGAGGAGTGGTGTCCTCGTGGCTGGTGGTTGGATGTTAGGAAAAATTTCTTCTCAAGAAAGAGCGGTGTTGCACTGGCACAGGCTGCCCAGGGAGGTGGTGGAGGCACCGTCCCTGGAGGTGTCCAAGAACCGTGTGGATGTGGCACTGAGGGACACGGGTCAGTGGTCATGGTGGGGGTGGGTTGGTGGTTGGGCTGGGTGATCTTGGAGGTCTTCTCCAACCTTAATGATTCTGTGATTCTATGATTCTATGACTGGGATGTGGGAGCCTTGCCCAGGGAGAGCTGTGTTGGGGCCCACAGATGTGGGGATGGGCTGGTGGCCCCCATCACCCCTCCCAGCAGCAGGAGCGCAGGGGTCTCATCCCACGGCGACCGCCGCACGTTGTCCTCCTGACGGCTGCCTCTCCCCCAGGTCTGAGTAATATAATTGGCATCATTGTATACATATCAGCCAACGCTGGAGACCCCTCAAAGAGTGACTCCAAGAAGAACAGCTACTCCTATGGCTGGTCCTTCTATTTCGGGGCCCTGTCCTTCATTATAGCCGAGATGGTGGGAGTGCTGGCCGTCCACATGTTCATCGACCGGCACAAACAGCTGCGCGCCAACGCTCGCGCCACGGACTACCTCCAGTCCTCCGCCATCACCCGCATCCCCAGCTACCGGTACCGCTACCAGAGACGCAGCCGCTCCAGCTCCCGCTCCACCGAGCCTTCACACTCCAGGGATGCCTCTCCCGTCGGGATCAAAGGGTTCAACACCCTCCCATCAACAGAGATCTCGATGTACACCCTGAGCAGGGACCCGCTGAAGGCCACCACCACCCCCACCGCTACCTACAACTCCGACAGGGATAACAGCTTCCTCCAGGTTCGCAACTGTATCCAGAAGGAGAACAAGGACTCGATCCACACCAACACAGCCAACCGCCGGACCACCCC
>WBMW01002985.1:876478-895196 GCA_013396635.1 Penelope pileata
TCCTCCCCTCGGGGTGGCACCGAGCACGCGGGCGCTGAGGGGCTTTTGTGTTCTCTCCCCGCAGAGGTGTGAGCCATGGCGAAGTTCGTGACCCCCGTGATCCAGGACAACCCCTCGGGCTGGGGCCCGTGTGCGGTGCCCGAGCAGTTCAAGGACATGCCCTACCAGCCCTTCAGCAAGGGAGACCGCCTCGGGAAGGTACCGGCCAGGCCGGGATGTGCTGCTGCTGAGCAGGGTCCCCATGCCTCCTGCAAGAGGGGAGACGTGGGTTAGATGTTAGGAGGCAGCACCTTACCCAGGGGGCGGTGAGGCCCTGGCAGAGCTGCCCTGAGAGCTGTGGGTGCCCCATCCCTGGAGGTGCTCAGGGCTGGGTTGGGTGGGCCCTGGGCAGCCTGAGCTGGTGGGGGGCAGCCCTGCCCATGGATGATCTGTGAAGTCCCTCCCAACTCAAGCCGTTGAGGAGCAGTGGGCGCTGAGGTCCTGTGTGTATAAAATCAGAGCTGGGGGGGGAACATCGTGTAACACTCCCTTATTTTCACTGTGTTGTCCTTAGGTGGCGGATTGGACGGGAGCCACGTACCAGGACAAGAGATACACAAGTACGTGTTGGGGGGTGGCTGTGCCTGTCGTTTGTTTCATGCAGAGTTGTCTTCGAGCGTCACAGCCGCTTTCATGTTCCACACCGGCTCTACTGGCTGCCTAATTTCAGCAGCGTGGCTCACCGCTGGGAGAGCTCCACTGGGCTCTCCCTGTCCTTAGGGTTTCCTCGTGGGTTTGTGCTGCATCAGGACTGGCGCTTCTCTAGGAGCAGGGTGGAAATTTGGCGGTGTAAGGCAGGACTCCCAGTCTGTAAAGTCTTTACCCAGACCCGGGTAAAGGAGGGAGATTTCAGGGCACGGAGTGTCATTTTCCTAGAAGGTTGGCATGGAGGTGGTTTATTCTATTTCCAGACAAGTACTCGTCGCAGTTTGGTGGCGGGAGTCAGTACGCGTATTTCCACGAGGAGGATGAGACCAGCTTCCAGCTGGTGGACACGGCGCGGACGCAGAAGACGGCGTACCAGAGGAACCGCATGCGGTTTGCACAGGTAACACTGTTCTCAGAAACCAGCTCCAAGGAGAGACTGAGCGCTGCAGAATTACTTTGTCACCAAAACATCCCTTTTTTTTATTGCTGCTTTTCCACAGAGGAACCTTCGGAGGGACAAGGACCGTCGGAACATGCTGCAGTTCAGCATGCAGACCCTGCCCAAGAGTGCCAAGCAGAAAGAGAGGTGGGGGCCTCAGATAGAAACATTCTGCCCTTGTGCTGGAGTTTGTGAACCAATCGTTGATACACTGCATAAGTTGCTGTAACAGAATCCACTAGAAGTAACAGCAAAGAGTTTCAAGTTCAGTGTTCTGCTGATGTGACTGGTAGTTCTAAGCATGGGTTTCAAGCAGCTGTTTGAGAATTTAGGAGAAATATTGGATTGAATTTAGAAGGTAAGTATGGTTTATAAGAACCATACTTAAAAAAGCAGGGTGTATCCTTTCTGAAAGCTGTATTGTGTTCCCTATGAGGACAGGCTGAGGGAGCTGGGGCTGTTCAGCCTGGAGAAGAGGAGGCTCTGAGGTGACCTGATAGCGGCCTTTCGGTATCTAAAGGGGGCCTAAAAGAAGGAGGGGGACAGACTCTTTAGCAGGGTCTGTGGGGATAGGACGAGGGGGAATGGCTTCAAACTGAAGGGGAGGAGATTTAGGTTCGATTTAAGGGAAAAGTTTTTTACAGTAAAGGCGGTGAAGCACTGGAAAAGGTTGCCCAGAGAGGTGGTAGAAGCCCTGTCTGTGGAGACATTCAAGGTCAGGCTGGACCAAGCTCTGAGCAACCTGGTCTAGCTGGAGGTGTCCCTGTACTTTGCAAGGGAGTTGGACTTGATGACCTTTAAAGGTCCCTTCCAACTCTAAGGATTCTATAATTCTGTGCTCAGCAAATGTTTCAGTGGCTTGGTGCCTACAAGCATTGTTCCTCTGGTGATCATTTGGAAGTGCAGGAGTCATTGTGGCGTGTAGGAATCAAGAGCTTCTCTTCATGGCTTTTCACGTATTTGTCATTTTAGAGATCGTTTGCGTCTACAAAAGAAGTTTCAGAAGCAGTTTGGAGTGAGGCAGAAATGGGACCAGAAGTCACAGGTAGGCTAGCTAGCTTCCTGACCCCAGTGATGGCTCTGTTTCCCTGGCTGTGCTCACAAAGCAGCTTCTCTTGCGCAAATCCTGATGTGCTGCGTGTGTTTCTTTATCTGTTTCACCTCTCACTGCGCAGCAGAAGCCTCGTGACTCCTCTGTGGAAGTTCGCAGTGACTGGGAGGTGAAAGAAGAGATGGATTTCCCTCGACTGATGAAGATGCGCTACCTGGAGGTGTCAGAGCCGCAGGACATGTGAGTTCCTAAAACAGCTTCCTGAACTGTCTGGATTTTTGGAAAACAGGAGGGCAAAGGTCTCCTGACCTGGTCCCAGCATTACCATTGAGATGCCCAAAGCCAGGAGTGGTAGTAGAATGTCCAGCTGACCCCTCAGTCGTGTGTGCTTTGTCAGGGGTGGTATTCACGCGAGGGTATCAAGGTGGTCCTCCTTTTCTCTCCACAGAGAGTGCTGTGGAGCCCTGGAATACTACGACAAAGCCTTTGACCGCATTACAACGAGGAATGAGAAGCTGCTGAGGAGCATTAAGCGCATCTTCCATACGGTCACTACTACTGATGACCCCGTTATCCGAAAGGTATGGTTTGCCAAATCCAAGAGTATGTTTTTCATTGTGTGCTGTTTGTTGAAGACCTGCTGTCATGGTCAGACCAAAGCTAAGAGGTGAACAGAAAAATTCCACATCTGTCAGGTTACAAAGGAAAAACTGGGAACACTGGCCAAGGAGAAGCTGTAGTTGTGGAAAGGCAAGCAGACCAGTGCTTGGACAATGCTGGAAAACAAACCTCAGTGCCAGAGACCTGCTTCTCGTGGTTTCTGCTTTTGGAGATGAGGAAGGCTCAGAGGTGGTTCCTTACTGCTGACAGTCATAAAGAGCAAAGTCCTTTCACAACAGATTCGTATTTTGTAGTAGGTTCCTTACTTTTTCCTTGTCTGAGCAGGAGTGAGCCTGGGTTGCTAGCTAGTACTTCATGCTTTGTGTAGCACTCTGCGGTGTATCCAGCAGTTTGTCCAGCAGTGAGGGAGAAGAAATTCACAATCTGGTTTGCTAACACTTCTGATCTTGGCTGGAAAAGGGAAGGGGATGTCTGTTAGTATCGCTGAAACATAATGTTCTCCTTCTATATCCGTAGCTGGCCAAGACTCAAGGGAATGTGTTTGCCACAGATGCCATCCTGGCCACGCTGATGAGTTGCACTCGCTCTGTGTATTCCTGGGACATCATCGTCCAGAGAGTTGGATCCAAGCTTTTCTTTGACAAGAGAGACAATTCAGATTTTGGTGAGGAAAAGTCCAGAAAGAAATTTATTGTCATTATTAGTCTTGATTTTCTTTATGGTTTTTTGGGGGGAGGAGGGAAGGTTTGAATTTATTCTATGTCTCAATATCGAGACTGAGACACTTGGAACAGCCTGTTTGCTGCAGCGTGGTGTTAGATGTGGGGAGTACCTTCAGCACTGATCTGCTTCAGCACGGGGCTGTAGAGACTCCCTGAAGCTGATGGAGTTACTCAGCAAGTCTAACAGCTTGTGACTGGTTTTCTTCCCAGACCTACTGACAGTGAGTGAAACAGCAAATGAACCACCACAGGAAGAGGGCAACTCCTTTAATTCTCCACGCAACCTCGCCATGGAAGCCACCTACATCAACCATAACTTCTCCCAGCAGTGTCTGAGGATGGTAAGTTTCAAGCAGTCCTGGGCAGTAGGGTCTGTGTTTTGGAGAGTCTGATGGAGAGGCTTTATTAAAGACTTGCTTAGTACAGCTGCTCAGCGCAGAAGTGTTAAAATTGGTAAACTCAGCTTTGAAACAGGTGGGATTACATACGGTGAGCAATGTGACTTTTTTTTTTTTTTTTTTTTTAAATAGAATGATTTTCACCTTTATTTCACCAAGAGGAAATCCCACTCCCATTGGTGAAGCAGGCAAGCTTCTGAATACATTTATTAAAGCTGACGTGCTAGTAGGAGTAATGCTCACAGGGAACTGACTACTGTGGATGGAGATGAGGATTCTCATCAGCTGTCTTAGTTTTTTAGTGTTTTTCTGTGTAAGGAAATTTTGCTATTGTTGCTATGAGGGAATATTCATCCAAGAGGAGAGCTGTCAGTTTTGTTGTTTGTTCATTTGTTTTGTTGAGTTTTTTTGGTTTTTTATTTTTACTAATAAGCCCTTCTGTTTTCTTATGCAGGGAAAGGAGAAATACAAGTTTCCCAACCCAAACCCCTTTGTGGAGGATGACATGGATAAGAATGAAGTAGCTTCTGTTGCTTACAGGTATGTCGATCTATCTCTTATTCCCAGCTTTGGCAAGGGTGTAGGATGTCGTTCTGGTTTGCAGGAAAAATCAGTCAAAACCAGTGAAAAGATAGAGGGTGAAAGGGTTTTGCTGAGTACTTGCATAGGTCTGGAAGAGAACAGAAGTCAGAAGTAAGCAGCTGGACTGTGTGTTTGCAGATACCGAAGGTGGAAGCTGGGAGATGACATAGATCTCATTGTGCGCTGCGAGCACGACGGGGTGATGACGGGAGCTAATGGCGAAGTGTCGTTCATCAACATCAAAACGCTGAACGAATGGGATTCCAGGGTGAGGAAGAACGAGATCCCAAAGCTAGCTCTAACTGCTTCACTGCTGCCTGACATGCCAGGTATAGCAGGCAAGATGAGACAAACATCTAGCGGTGTCCCCTGGGTTGTTACTTTCCATCAAAAGCACACAGCTTTGGTGGACTAGCAGTGCTGATACGTCTTCCCCAGGCGTGAGGTAGTTGGTTCGAGCCCTACTATTGTCCCCAGGTGCTCTGTGCAGTAGCTGGTCTGTTTCAGTGCTACCCTCATTAACTCTACCTAACAGATTTCCCTTCCTAGCCATTGCTGCTGCTTTTCTCCTTTTTCAGTGCAGGGGCTTTCTCTGCAACTAGTGTTTTGCATTCTCTTGTTATGGTATCATAGTTTAGATAGAAGAAGCTTCCCTGTGCAATGGCTGAAGAGGTCGTTGCTGCTGGTTTGTTAGATTCACCCTGCTTTTAATTCTCCTCTTAGTATTGCAATGGAGTAGACTGGCGCCAGAAGCTTGACTCGCAGAGAGGAGCTGTGATTGCCACAGAGCTGAAAAACAACAGCTACAAATTAGCTCGCTGGACATGTTGCGCGCTGCTGGCTGGATCAGAATATCTCAAACTCGGGTAAGACAGAGTTTTCACAACATCTTTCAGGTGCTTTTTCCATGATGTAATACGGTCTATGTCACAGTGAACTGTTGGTAGAATGTGAGTAATCATAAAATTGCCACACAGTTTGAGCTGTGGTGGGGAGAGCTTGCAGTGAGTGTGCCAGTGGTGACCCAGGCCTTAGCTTTAGCTGCTTCCCATCACCATCTGATGGATGTGCCCTCCATTGTGGATGACCTTGTGAGACCTCGTGCAAGTGACAGGCAGGCAGCCTCTGCCATTCCCAGGCTATTTACTGAAATGGCCGACAAGGGAAATAAATGCAGTGACCGTGCTACCTGTCAGGAGTTTGATTGAGATCCTCAGTGCACCATTACTGAGAAATTGGGTGGAGGGGAGCTATCACCACAGCCCATTTTAGAGCTGTCAGTTTCAAACCAGTTGAGCCTCTGCCCTGTTACTGATGGTCTGGATGAACTACTGTGTGTGCTGGCTTCTGCCAGTCATCCAGTTTCGTAGGAATCCCAATCAGAGTGCTTTTCCTGTGGTTTCTTTACACAGCACCAACACGAGTGGGTATATATCTATAAATAAAAACAATAGCTGGAGGTAATAAAATAGGCTCAAGTCTGGTGGTTCTGCAAGTCCAAATTCAGTTCTTGGATATGAGACATCTGTTTGAAATCCAGACTCCCTAGTAATGATGCAATTCCTTAGTTTTTGTCTGTGGCACTAATTCTTCTGTCTTCTCTACCACTCCATCAGATTGGGGCTAGTGGGAGGATTCCAGGTGTTAGTGGTGGCCTGGAGATCCCCTCTTAGCTTTCAGTGTTGGAGAGTTAGGATGGTTCTTCCTGCTCAACCCACAAAACAAAAGCAAACTGACCATGTTGGGTTTTCTGGTGTCATTCTGGTGGCTGGAATCAACCCCCTGCTCCTCCTCTCTTCCTGCCCGCCAGGTACGTGTCCCGTTACCACGTGAAGGACTCGGCCCGCCACGTGATCCTGGGCACGCAGCAGTTCAAGCCCAATGAGTTCGCCAGCCAGATCAACCTGAGCATCGAGAACGCCTGGGGCATCCTGCGCTGCGTCATCGACATCTGCATGAAGCTGGACGAGGGCAAGTACCTCATCCTCAAGGACCCCAACAAACAGGTGATCCGCATCTACAGCTTGCCCGACGGCACCTTCAGCTCTGATGAGGATGAGGAGGACGAAGAAGAGGAGGAGGAAGAGGAAGGTTTGTGCTTTCGAGTGGTTGGGATGAAAAGGGGGATGGAGGGTGAGGATGAGATGTAAAGGATGAGAGCTAACAGGTGGGATGAGGAGAGGAACGAGGCTGGGGAAGGTGCAGTCCCAAGGATGTTGTGTAGTCAGTGATGGAAAAAGGGTGGTGGGAAGGGTCAGAGTGCTGATACATCGTGGACAGGGAGGGAGGGCTGCTGGAGGTGGGGGACATGGGCCCAGAGCACAAGAACCAAAGCTTGCCAGGGAGGCTGTATGCGGCCGGGCTGGTACTGGGGCTGATGCTGGTTGATTTCAGACAACAGCAGGCACTGAGTGCTATGGGATTGGGGTTTTTTTTTTTACTACAGTTCTAGAAGGAGTGCCTATAAAATGTCACACACAAAAATGTATGCTTGCCAACCACGGCTGCAGTGGAGCACAGGCTCCCTGCTCCTGCTTCCCTGGGGTGGTCCCACAGCACAGGGGTTGTGTATGGGGTGGGGTGTGGGTTTTTCCTCCCAAGGCAGCAGCCCCACGGTGCTTTCTGTTCCTTTGCAGAAGAAGAGAGCTGAGCGCTGGGTCCTGAGCCTGGCCCCTTCCTGCACTGGGCTCTGCTGGAATTGGCTGAATGGGTGGAAAAGCCAGAATAAAGTGACTTTNCGCGACGCTCGTGCTCCTCTCCCTGCAGCCGACGCCCTGTCATGGCCCTCCTGCGCCTCGTCCTCTGCGCCCTGTGCGCGGCCGGCGCCGCCGCCTTCCTCTACCACGACTACTGCGTGCTGGGGGCCGGCCCCGCGGGCCTGCAGGCCGCCTACTTCCTGCAGCGGGCGGGTCGCGACTACGTGGTCTTCGAGCGCAGCCACGCGCCCGGCAGCTTCTTCGCCATCTACCCCCGGCACCGGCGGCTGATCAGCATCAACAAGCGGCACACGGGCAAAGCCAACAGGGAGTTCAACCTGCGGCACGACTGGAACTCGCTGCTGAGCCACGAGCCCCGGCT
Source organism: Penelope pileata (assembly GCA_013396635.1). Taxonomy (NCBI): domain Eukaryota; kingdom Metazoa; phylum Chordata; class Aves; order Galliformes; family Cracidae; genus Penelope; species Penelope pileata. The sequence goes on from WBMW01002985.1 coordinate 884,057, forward strand.
GCTGTTCGGGCGCTACTCGCGGCAGTTCTTCCCCCACGCTGACGCCATGGTGCGCTACCTGCGGGACTTCGCCGCCCTGCTGGGGCTGCGCGTCCACTATGACACCGCCATCCTCCACGTCACCCTGGAGAGGGACGAGCGGGCCTGGAATGGGCACTACTTTGTGCTGAGCGACCAGAACAGGCAGAGCTACAAGTGCAGGTAACGGGCAGCGGCACGCTGCTCTGCCCGGGTGGTTTTCCTCTCATGGGATCACAGAACGTGGAGGAGAAGAGGTTTGGGGGAGACCTTGTTGCTCTCCACAACTGTCTGAAAGGGGGCTGTGAGGTGGGGTCGGCCTCTGCTCCCAGGTAACAGTGATAGGATGAGAGGGAATGGCCTCCAGTTGTGCCAGGGGAGGTTCAGGTTGGATGTTAGGAAACATTTCTTCTCAGAAAGAGTGGTCCTGCACTGGCACACGCTGCCCAGGGAGGTGGTGGAGTCACCGTCCCTGGAGGTGTCCAAGAACCGTGTGGATGTGGCACTGAGGGACATGGGTCAGTGGGCATGGTGGGGGTGGGTTGGTGGTTGGACTGAGTGATCTTAGAGGTCCTTTCCAACCTTAATGATTCTATGTATAAATCACAGCCTTCAGAAGCTGCTTTTTCCAAGCCTCCTGCTCGAAGCAGGCCCAGGCACATCGCATTGCTCAGACGTGGAGATTTTGCAGCCTGTCCAAGGGCTTGGCCACTGCCAGAGTGAGGAACATTTTGTGAGGGTGAGCGGAGCGTTGGGGAGAAGCAGGGGCTCCTGGCGAGGCGCTGCCTCTCCCAGCGGCGTTTCTTCAGGCTGACAGGGCAGGCACAGACTGGCTGCAATTGCTGCAATTTCCACGTAAGCTGGTGTGAATCAGTGTTGTGATGCTTTACCTCAGTTAAACCACATGCATTTAATTAAAAAAATGCATTTAGAGGCGTGCCCTGGCTAGCTGAGGCCCTTGGTTAGCTCAGAAGCAGCTGGAGGGAACTGGGGAGCAACGGGGCTGCGGGGACTGTGAGAAATCCCAGTGAACCCCACTAGCAGGGCAGATCCCTGAACCCCAGTCGCCACGTTTACACACACACATCCCACAGTGCTACTCCACCACATTCTTAAAACCATCTTGGAGTTCCTCCTGTGAACACATAGTGTGTGTGTCTCAGTTCTCAGGTCTACGACAGCCGGTCACGCCGGCTGTCACTCGGAGGTGCACTGGCTGGCAGGCTTGGGGGGGGCAGGACGCAGTGTGGGACACCCACACACTGTCAACAAGTTTCTCTCCGGAGCTGTGTGAGTGAGGCTGGGATGGCAGACGCTGCTGCCTGCCTTGGCTGCCTGCTGCTTCCTTCTCAGTTGCAAAAATTGCCCAAATCCTTGGGCGGAAGCTCTCACAGAGAGATAATGAAAACATTGCTGTGTTTACTTTCAGTCTTAACAATTAGTGTTGTTCCCAGAGTATTTGTATGAACAGCAGTTGCATTTTAAAGTACTGAAACCGTTCCCCATCCCTCTTAAAAATGGCTTTCGTTCCACAGCGTGGAATGGTAACACACATTTTAAATCAAAGCAGTTTTTATGCAGCGTGTCACCCACCTGTGAAGCGTGTGTTACGGTGCGCGCTGAAGCACTGCACGTCCACAAACAGCCAAGGGAGGTTAGGAGAGGAGTGGAGCTTAGAAGTACTGCATCCACACTGGTTTTTGCTACGCATAATGCCATTAAGGAGGCCTCTTCCTTGCCCTAATAACAGGGAGTTTAGGAGCAGGGCATTAGGTGAAGCTGGGGAGAGATTCCTCTCAAAACCAGCACTGATGGACCTGGTCAGCTAATGGAGCGTGGCTGGAGGGGGCTTTTCCACTGTTATAGGAGCAATGAGACGGAAAGAATCACAGCATCGTAGAATGGCCCGGGTTGGAAGGGACCCCAAAGATCATCAGGTTCCAACCCCCGTGATTCCCCAGTCTGATTCCTGCAGTTCTTTTATTCCCTAATGCTGTCCCTCTTTTTGCAGCACTCTTTTGGTTGCCACTGGCACATGGGTCCCCAATGTGGTAAACTTCCCCGGCTCAGAGTATGTTGAGGGTTACGAGACAGTGTCCACCAACCCGGAGGATTTTGCTGGCCAGACTGTGCTGATCTTGGGCCGAGGGAACTCTGCCTTCGAGACGGCGGAGAACATTCTGGGTGTCACAAATTTCATCCACATGGTGAGCCGGTCCCGCGTGCGCCTCTCCTGGGCCACCCACTACGTCGGGGATCTGAGGTAGGAAACTGCTCTTCTTCGTGACGCAGCTGGAGCACAAACAAGTGAGAGTCACTGCTCACTCAGACCAGCTGGACTGGAGCAGGAGGCACTGGGGGTTGTTGAGGAAACAGGGGGCCTTTTGCCTTTAAGTCCTTGGAAGATATTCTCCTGGAGTCTGTATCATTAAAAAGTGCTGGCTGCTGAGTTGTTCCCTTCCTTGCGATCACGGAACAGAGCTCAGAGGTTGACTACATCGCACAAGGGCAGCACTGTGATCAGAGTGAGCCTGGGGGCTGGAGACCCAGATGTGGTTAATTGCTCTGCTGTGGACTTCCCTGCGGGCTGTCAGCACGCTGTGTATACCCTTTGTGCCTCTCTGCCCCATCTTTCAACAAGGCTAATGGCCCTGCTGTACCCAGCAGGAATGCAGTGAAAATTATGGCATTAATGGGTGCCCAGGAATGGGGCCAGATGAGGCCGCGCTCCCCTCTTATCTGTGCAGGGCACACTGGGGAGCATGCTGGTGGCTCACAGGAGTGGTGGTGACCAGCACTGCCTGGGCTGTGCCACCACAGCCCTGGGGAAGTGGGGATAAACCTCGCCTGTTGAGCTTGTCCCATATCCAGGAGCTGAGACCAAGCCCTGGATCCCACCTTCCTTCCCTTCTGTTAGCCGTTCTTACCTTCCCTTTTCTCTGCAGAGCAATTAACAACGGCCTGCTGGATACCTACCAGCTGAAATCTCTGGATGGACTTCTGGAGGGTGACCTGGAAGATCTAGCTATTGTCAAGGACAAGAAAGGGAAGCTGCACATCACGCTCCGCTACTACCTGGAGAACAGGAACACCAGTGCTGGCATGGAAGGGGTCACCCTCCCTCAGGATGAACTGGATAATTTTGCTACCCGTGCACCTTATGACCGTGTCATCCGCTGCCTGGGCTGGAAGTTTGACTTCTCTATCTACAACAGGTGAGGGAGAACCAGGGTCTAGAGGAAGCACGTGTTTATAGTGAGAGACTGATGAGCCTGGCCAGAGAGGAGGGGAAGGGCAGTCAAGGTGATCACAGCTCCTCTGCTGGCAGCACTGCCCTGGCCTCCACATGCTCCAGGTTACCTGGTGCTGCACGGTCCTGCATTTGCCCTGCAGTTGCATTCCTGTCCCAGTGGGAATGTGTGTGCTGCTGCCCTCTGACTGTAGGGCTGAGTAAATGGCAGTGCTGGGACTTGGGTGTTGCAGAAAAGCTTTGCACCTTACTAGCTCAGCGTGCTAGCCTGCCAGATCACGAGAAGGTAGCAGTTTTTTGAGTGGGGGTGGTACAGATGCAGATTGCTACAGAAAGGTTTTGTCTGCTTCTCCCCCACCCCCCAAGGATGCAATCTTCAGTCCGCCTCAGTTTGTATCCTGATACATCCTGCAGCTGAAAGTGGTACTGTTAACTTCACTGTCTCCTGAAGTTCATTCAGTGGCTCAGGCTGGAATTCGATCATGGCCGCAGCTACCTCGAGAGGAGCACCCTTGTCTTCTGGAAGATCCTTGTTGACCTTATGCTCTTGGGAAGGTCGTGAATCCCACTGTGAAGGTGGTGGGGACATGGAGCAGTGTCTTGCCATGGCTGCCGTGTAATATATGCCTTATCAGAAACCCTCATTATTTTTCCACCCCTGCCCCTTCCTGACTGCATCCTCTTCTGTTTTGCGCATCAGATCCCTTAGACTGATACCAGGAAGAGGAAATAAAAGCAAGTATCCTCAGATCAAACCCAGTTATGAGTCCAGAGGCACTCGGGGGCTTTTTGTTCTTGGCACTGCTAGCCACTCTGTTGACTTCAGGAAATCCGCTGGAGGTTTCATCCATGGCTTTCGGTACACAAGTGAGTACTGGGACGTACAGAAAGGGCAGGGGTTGGTGTTCAGCACTCCCTTCCAAGGAACAATTCATAGCTTACTCCTGGAAAGGGATGACCCTTCATCTTGTACTGGCAGTAAGAATAACAAAACGCAGCCAAGCTGCAGCTGCATAGTCTGAAGGGGAGGAGAGGCCATGCAAGTGCCTTGGGGTCATATCTGAAGTCTTTGGTTGTCTGTCTTTGTTTTGTCTTGTGTCCCTCTGGCCTGCCGTCTCTTATTTATGTAACAATAAATTTCTGCCTGCCAGATGCTCTGCCTCGTGGCAGGCTCTGGGTGAGAGGTCTGTGCTGCAGTGTTAAAACCCAGCAGCTTTGAGCAGCAGGGAGAATTTCTGTGCTTGTGCGTGCGTCCATGGTTATCATTAAAGGACTGCTCAGAAGTAATGAAGTATCCCCAGGGACCCCTCGCCCCCTCACCAACCGCTCAGCATCACATCAGCTTTCCATGGGCATCTCCACTGCAGCTACCAGAGATCTGGGTGGGATGAGCTGCTAAGCTTCTTTATTGTGTCCTGCCAGGATCTGTGCGGAGCAGAGCGATCAGATTTTTTTTAAACGTGTAAGCTTGGATTTTTAAATAAGCTGTCTTTGTTTCTCTCAATGTCTTAGTTCGTGCAGTCCACCGCCTATTGGAAAACCGTCACCATGGTGTCCCCTGGCCATCCACAGTCTACCCGATTACACAGCTGACCAACTCCATCATCAAGAGGGTGAACGAGGCCTCGGGGCTCTACCAGATGTTCAGTGTCCTGGCTGACATCATACTGCTGAGAGAGTGAGTGAGTGAGCAATTATTCCCAGCACCACGCTGCATTGTTTCATTCTGTTTTCTTCACCGGTGCTGCCCATGGTGCCGCCACACAAATTGCTGCATCGTTGCCTAAGGACACTGTCACGCAGGCAGGCACCTCAAAACCTGTGTCACTGCCATGACTGGTGCAGCTGTACCCAGTTCTGCAAAGTTCAGTCCTTCTCTTAAAAGGCTAAAATGGTTCAGACCTTCCTGCTAGGCTCAGAGGTTCTGTCCTCTTTCACTGTCCCCTGGGAAAAGCTTTCCTTGAGCAGTGCTAATTAGAGAGGAATTTCAGAGTCTTGGGAGTACAGTGGAGTCTAGTAACAGTATATGCAGCCTTCACTAGCCTGCATTGAGCCCAGCCCAGATCTGTAGTGACCAGAAATGATCGCTGTCCGATGGCTCTTTGGCCTTAGCCTCAATCAGCTGAGGGGCTGTTGGATCCCGGGTGGCCTTTCTCAGGCAGAAGGATCTTACGGCTGTGGTTGCAATTCTTAGGAACGCCACAGCGTTTGAATACCTGGAAGAATACCCAGTTGGAATCCTGCCTGAGCTGGAAGCACAGACAGGGAGAAAGGCTCCTGACGGGCTGTTTGTCGTCATCATGGAATATGGGAGGAATTTCTCCGGGGATGACAAGGACGTCTTCTACTACAACCGAGCTGTGGGTGAGGCACAGCATGCCTGGCAGTCCAACTTTTTGCACCCTGTTATTTACTACTACAAACGCCTCCCAACAGGTAAGCTTTCCAGCCTCCCTCTGCTAATTATCTGATACGAGCAGATGGAGATGGGTGAAGATAATTGTGAGCCAGAATGGGTAGAGGACAGGACTGGAATGTGCTGCGCATTGTTCTCCTCCACTGCCTTCACATCCATCCTGAGAGGCACCTGCTGCCTCTGTGAGATGAAGAAGTTTCCAGTGGTCTCACCAAAATGGGGCAGGAGACAGGTTGTACTGGAGGCCTCACACTGGAGAAGAACAAACACGTGCAGGGAAAGTCCCCCTTCCCAAAATGTCTCCAGAGTCGTGAGGCAGCAGTGAACGTTGCCTCCTTTTGCAGCCTGCAGTGCACGCGCTCTGCAGAGTCCTGGCAGTCGAAGTTGTGCTGTTTTGTCTTCCTGCCAGAAGGAAGCTGCTGTCTTTGGCCCTCCCAGGTCCACGAGGTCATGTAGTGATTGAGGCAGCCAGAAGCAAACGTTTGAAGATGAATGTTTTGTCCAGCAAACACACTCAGAGCACATTTCCTTGGGAAATGCGTGTGCTGAAGCTTCATCTCCGGAAGCCTAGGGTCAGTGTCTGGCCTGACTTGCATGGAAAGGAGCATGATGGGTAGCAGCATTAAAGCTTGAGCACAATGCAGCCTGACTGGCAGGCGCTACCCAGGGGGAACAGGAGTGAAATGTCAGGAAATACTGCGGTCAGGGATAAGGGGCAGCTCTGCTGTGGCAGGGCTCCTCAGGACAGAGCTATCAGAGGGGATTGTAAATGCAAGTAAGGTGGGGATTAGAAGGTCAGGACAAAAACTGAACAGCTGTCGTTCCTGCTTTCTGCTTTCCAAGCCCTTTTAAACATACTTTTGTTTCTGAGAGACTCCTTTAATGCTCTCTTGGCAGAGCATGAGATGAGGCTTCGTCCCCCAGATTGGCCTCTCCCCCGCCCAGATGCCATCCATCACATTGTGGAGGATTTTCTGACAGACTGGACAGCCCCCAACGCTCACATCCTGCCCCTGAGGCGCTTCTTGGAGAACTGCCTCAGCACTGACCTGCGCAATTTCTTTGCAGGTAATTTGAGCCCAGGGTCGAGGTATCGGGAGGAGGAGGGGGGATGTGACAGGAATGATCTCTTCTGCAAATAACTGAGATCTCCCTGTGATGCACTGGAGCTCTCACGGTCAGTGACACCTCTCTGATGCGCCCCCCAGACAGTAAAAAGTGCTGGTGCTGTGTGTGTGTTCCCAAACAGCCTTTGCTCTTGCTCACCACCACAGACACTGACCCAGGCGCGCACAGATTTAAGGAAGGTGTATGAGATTTGGTTCAATCCCTTTTCTAGTTGTAGTTTGCCCTCCTCTTCCATTATCCAAAGGTTTCTTTGTGCCATAAGGTGCCAGTCCTGTTCTCATTTACTACTGGTGGAATTGCTTCCATCAGAGAGATGAGTGAGAGTGGGAGTGCTGGGATGTGGGAGCTGGAGAACCTCTGCTCCCTCCCTCCTTCAACCTAAAGGGGGAACGCCACGTGGCACACAAAGGGGAGCCAGTTCTGTGGTGTGAAAATGAAGACAAAGGGCTGAAAACTCAAATCCTTTTTCTTTCAGAGCGTAGACTGGAGATGCCAACCTGCATCTCCTCATGCTCACAGCATTGAGTCAGTTACTCTGCTGCCACCTGGGGCAAGGTGCCAGGTGGGAAACTGTCACCTTCCCTGATCCTCTCTGCCTTCTGTTCTAAGTGTGTATTCAAGAGTTTATGTGAACTGCTCTTTACAGGGCTTTTCTGGTCTGAATTCTCTGGAGTCTGATTTTTTTTTTTTTTGATGTTTTCCCCTGCAGAATCCTGTTTCCTCTTTGCCCTCACCCGCCAGAAGCTGCCCCCCTCCTGTCAGCACGGGTACATGAGGATGCAAGGGCTCGCTGGGAGCGAAAGACTCCTGCGCCACGCGGTGCAAGCTGGCCTGCTGGAGGATTATGCTGTCCCGGACTTTTCAGGTGACAAACTCCCTGACAGCCGCCAAGGGCCCCAGGAGCAGCTGCTGAGAGATCACGTGATAGCACTCCGTCCTCTGCAGCATCTCGTTAATGCCAAGGATGAACTTTAGCATTTCTCACGCCACATAGAAATGCATAGGTGCTGTTGTGACAATACTGTGACAAAGATCCACAGCAGGATACTTCCCTCTCCCACGCAGCTCCTACATCCCAGTTCCTTCCACTGATCATGAATTGCCAAAGACCTGCTCAGATCTTGCTGTTACAAAGAGGACCAACGTGCTCTGAAGGATAAGTCAGGGCCTGAAGTCCAGCGATGCTGAGGCTCCTGCTTTGCCCTTGCAGAGCTCAGAGTTGCCTGAAGATGGTGTTTGTGTTTATGTCGTAAACCAGTATTTACAGCGACATCCAGGGGTCAAAGAAGGGAGAGTTTAGGAATGCCTGGGTAACTCAATGTCACCTTGCTCTTCTGAGGGGACTTACTTCCATTCTGTGGCAGCCTGGTGAAGGCTTTCTGGCCACTGGATGCTCTGTATACGTGGAAGATTTGTTTGTGTTCTGAATCCAGAAGCAGTACTGTAAGCAAACTTCACAGCGGTTTTCCTGCATCCGAGTTAGGGCAGTCACATAGTTTGAGTGGAGAGAGGTGGTACTTCTTACAGGACGGGTAGGATAATTTGTCACTTCCTGCAGAGCACTTCAAGAGACCCTTCCCTCTACAAGGATGAGTAGCTTGCCTGGAATGCCTAGGACAGAGAGAGTTACACCTGACCCCCCTGTCCTAACCTTCTTCTCCCACACCAAAAAGCCTGAAATGTTATCCCTGTGTTTTATAAAGCATGACCAACATTTTTCCTATTTGCACTATGTCCCATCAAGAAAGTTTTGGGTGGACTTGGATGTTAAAATGCTTTGTCCTCTATTACTTTTTATCCCCTCCAGTCATCTTGAAGTCTGACAAGCACTGACTGGTTGATTATCTGCACTTTACTGCTCCCTCCACGTCCCCCACATGCATTTGTCTGTTGCCTCCCCGGGGGTTCCTTCCAAGGCCTTCGAGTTGCAAAGCAAGAGAAGTTTTGAGCTCAACCTTACGATGTCTCTGTGATTTCTAGGAAGTAGAGGAGGGGTGAGAGGCTGTTACCTCCACACACATCTTCCAGCTCCTTAGCATCTGAAAGAATACCCCATTGCACTGTGCTTCCTGAATCACAGCAGGACTGTACACACATGTACCTAAAGCTCTCTCAGTCTTCTGAATTCAGCTGTTGTGAAACCCCAGCTCCTGCACCACCTCTGCTTCGTGTTTGGAGAGGCTGAGGAGCAGAAGTGGCTGAGATGAGAAACGAGTTCTTGCTCCTATTTGGGAATAATGGACTGAGCTAGTGCTGCTGCTGCTGTTCAGAGATCTTAGGTGTTTGTGTGCAGCTCTTGGGTGTGGGCAAGGAGCAATGACCTCGAGTTCATTTGGTGTTGATCACCATCAGAAGGTTCTTGCTACAGCCCCAGCACCCCTGGCTTTGTATTTGGGGATCAACCAGGGAAAGATAAGAGCCTGCAGCTGAGCCAGGTCGGTTGGCTGTCGCTTAGAGTCTGTCGTGTTCCAGGTACGTGCAGACATGTGCTCCTGGTCCCGGTGTTCCCTCCATCCTCAGCTTCCCCCAAGAGATGCGAAGACTGTAAATCCACAGCGAATGTGTTGCCTTAAATTGTGATTCTCCTTAGAAAAGGGGCTCTCTAAGAAGTGGCGTCCGCTTACTCTTCCAGTGTGCTCCCTGCACTTCTCCCAGGATTGACATCCCCTGGAGCTGGCGAGCAGGAGCTCTGCATCCCTTTGGAAGGGACTGCAGACACCGAAGAGGAGCGCCAACCACCGCCATTCCATGGAGTTGCAGCAGAGCTGTACCTCGGTGTCACCGCCCGGGATGTGTCGTGTTGAAGTGAGTTACTGCCTGCCGTGCTCCGTTGTCTTAACGAACGCGTTTTGTATGGGTATGTTCTTCCTATGAAGTTTTAAATAATAATGATAATAACCTGGAGATGCGCCGCCGTTTATTGAGCGGGGGGCGCGGAAAAGCGCGCGCCACATGCGGAAAGCGCGCGATCTGCAATCAGCGCTCCACGGCGGGGGCGGGCCCTGGGCGCCTCGCGTGGTACAGCCTCATCTCCCCTAGCGGACAGCCGCGGCAGCCAATAGGAGCCCACGGCTGGGGGCGAGGGAGGCCAATCAGCACCCTGGTGGGCGGGATCGCAGGGCGGAAGCGGGATTGGGCAGGGGTCACCTCCGGGGCCGGGAAGGTGCAGTTCGAGGGGGTCTGACCCGCCGGGTTGGGGGGGCTCACGGGGGGGACCTCGGGGTTTTGGGAGGCCCGCACCTCTCACGTCCCCTCTGTTCTCCTTGCAGATGGCCCAGAGGCTGGCGCTGCGGCGGCTGCTGGCCCTCGGGCCCAGGCCGCTGCCCTCGCGGGGCCTCCCCCTGCGGGCGTTCGGCCTCTCGGCGGCCCGCGGCAGCGCCTTCAACGTGCAGGACGGCAGCGACTTCCAGGAGCGGGTGGTGAACAGCCCCAAGCCCGTGGTGGTGGACTTCCACGCGCAGTAAGTGCCGCAGGCAGTGAGCCGAGAGCCCCCCGGGCTGTCTGGCAGGGCTGTTCCTGTCCTGCAGCGATGGTGGAAGGCGTTGCTCCCCGGGGCTGGGAGGCTGCAGCGAAGCACCCGATTGCATCAGCCTGCAACAGGCGCCTCCAGGCTGGAAAAGTTCTGGTAGCGCCTTTCGTTAGCTGCTGGGCTTTGTTCCCGCTTAAAGGCGCTGCGTGACGTTGCCATCCGTGGGGGCACACTGTGCTTTGTGGGTTCCTGCAGCCTCGTGGTGTGGGTTCCCAGTTTGCTTCGTGCTACGTGCTCTTGACAGCACATACTGTTGCTGGCAACAGCAGCATCTGTGGTCAGTAAAAACGTTGCCACCTTCTTGCCAGGAAAAATATTCCTTGATGTTATCTGCTGGGTTATCAGTGCTGATTGCCTTTGTTATCTCGAGTTTCTTCGTAGCTCTGCAGTGCTGTCACATGAGCCCGTTGTGGCTGATTCTGGGCTAACAGACTATAGAACAGCCCCCAAACAACTGCTCTGAGCAGACCAAACGGGTAAACCAAAAATGTGTGTTAACAGAGGTCATCCAGGGAGAGCGGACAAATGACTGAAAGCCTGAAGTCCAGTATGGAGGGAGGCTAAGGAATATTGCCAGAACTGGGGTTGCTCAGTGTGGAGAGGAGGAGGCTCAGGGGAGACCTTGTTGCTCTCTACAGCTGCCTGAAAGGAGGCTGTGGGGAGGTGAGGTCGGCCTCTGCTCCCAGGTAACAGTGATAGGATGAGAGGGAGTGGCCTTAAGTTCTGTCAGGGGAGGTTCAGGTTGCGTATTACAGAATCACAGAATTGTAGGGGTTGGAAGGGACCTCAAGAGGTCATC